>JANRGW010017614.1:91927-113219 GCA_024733675.1 Psilopsiagon aymara
CCCAGTCCCTCCCCACCCAGCTGCCTAAACCCCGCTCCTTCTGCCCATGATGGTTGACTCCAGAGCATGACCATCTTCACCAAGGGGGAAGCAGCAAGGACAAACAGCTTGGCTTCTGCTCCTCATTTCTCCTGATGTTCTCCCCAGTTTTCCAAAAAGCTCCTGCTGCAATCTCCTCTCCTTGATTGCCATAAAAAAACCCTGCCAGAGCACAGGAGGGGCAGCAGAAGCACATGTTTGGGTGGCCACATGTTTGGGTGGCCACGTGCCCTGCCTGGTCTCCGTCAGCCAGGCCCTGAGGAGAAAGCTAAACTGCTCACCCAAAAACATAGCCTTGTGTCTGGATGTGTAAGGGAGGTCTCCAATGAAGGCCAGGCACCACTGTTAGGGTGCTGCAGAGACTGAATATTTAGTTGTTTCATGTGCCTCTGGTTTCATCCCTGTTGAATGGCATAAACAATCAAATCAACATTACTAAGGGCATTTGGTGGAGGCTTTTAGGTTCTTATCTTGCTTTTAATGATTCATTAAGCTTCCCTTGGCTCTTGCAATCCAAGCCCTCTCCATGTTTTCCTTCCTGTACAAAACCTGCTGGGAGCCATATCAGGACCTCTCAGCACTGTCTGGAGAAATTAAAGGGGCTTGGGTTATGTACCAGCTGTGAGGACTAAAGGACTCATATGGGGAGGATGATTTCTCTACAGGGGCACACAGAAAACCACTGAGTTCGCTTGAGCTTGTTAATTCTTAATTAGCAGCTCCACAGACCTGCGACAGCAAGATACTCCTGCTGCCACAATGATCAGCCACACCATGGTTCATGATGGCTTGCTGGCACCATCATCACCGCCAGCCCTCAGCCTCCACCCACCATTACCATGGAAGGGGGGCATGCCACTGTGCTGTAGCCCCGCAGCCTGCTGATGCAGTGGACACTATGGAGGGCACAAAGGTGCTGATCCCTCTGCACCCTAACTGCAGCAAAGGTGGGAGGCAGCCACCTTCACTTCTGCACCATGTCAGCCTGAGCAGCTCTCACCCTGGTTCATCTGGAGTGGAGAAACCCTCCAGTGCATCTCGCATCCGTCAGACAGCTCTCCCCACTCCTTGACGCTGATTTATGGTCTTCTTGTCCAGCTGCCAGAGGAACCCTTTATACCAGATAGCTTTTATCTCAAAATAAGCCCTGGAAAAATACCACAGGGTTTATTTGTCATTCGCTCTGGGAAAGTTTTGAGCTAATAAATAAAGTGAAGTTATTTTAAAGGGCAGCAGCTTTCCTGAAAACTTAAACTCAGGGCTCTGACAGAAACAATAATACCTCCATTGCCTAAATACCCAGAACCTCAGCTCCTGCAAGATTTGATTTCTCAGGCTGCAAAGAACAAAACTTTGCAAATCAAATTGTGTCACACTCATGTAATTAGTAATTATCTCCCTGGTGGAAAATGATTCCCCCACACAATATTTGGGTGAATCATATCCAAGTAAGTTTTTATCTGCTTGGGTTTTTTTTTTCCATGTGCATACATGAAAACAAAGAGGCACATCAGGATCTAGGCCAAGATCTCCCCCTTAATCTGCCCTTTATTTCAGTGCAATTCAAACCAGAGGTCTCAGATCTTAAACCACCAGAGACTTCCAAGTGTTAATGTTGGTATTATCAATCCCACTGCCCCACTGGCACTAAAAGAAAAGGCAGGGATGTGGTCCTGCTCCCTGATGTGGTCAGACGGAGGACAGATGAAGTTTCAGCACATTTTTGCAGAGCTATTTAAAGTGTTTAGGCAAAGAAGTGGGTACATAACTGCCCCACGGAGGTGCAGACATGCAGGAAGCACAGCATTGTGCAGGAGAAGGACCCTTCACCATAAGCTGGATTTTGAGCCCTCATTTTCATGCAATAGATCCGAGGTACCACATCCTCTGCTAGGACTTGCTTTTGCCTTAACCTCGTTTGAGCAGCAAGAAGCCTGATGAGACACCCCTCCAGGAACAAGCATATTTCTCCTTATTCTCCTGGTCTCCTGGGAGCAGATGTGGCCTTTCATCACTTTCCCAGCTGGAAATGTTGGCAGGATTATGAGAAAATGCATGGACCTCAGTAAATTCACCCAGTGATGCTGGCCGAGACTGAATCCCCGCGCTCAGGACTCTAACACAACCATAAGCACTCAACAGAGCCATTAGAACAAACTATATCCATGCATGTAACTTTATTTTGATGGCAACTTGTGCAGAGCTGGGCTTCAAAGCTTGTTTAAACACTTGAATTGGTTCAATTCCCAAATCAGCAAGAAAAAAACAAAGAACCAGACCACATGCTAGCATAAATCAGCACTGCCTCCACCATTCTCTGAAAAACACATCCTTGGGCTCTGCCCTCATAGACGGGGTTTATATGCACTTGGGTTCTAATCCTTGATGCCTCAGTCACCTCCCAAAGGTGACAAAAGTCCCTGTAGCCCTGCAAAGCATCATGATATTTGTACCTATGACAGAAATGCAGAATGGGAACCACAGGAGAGTTTTTTCTTTCTCTCTAGACTAGATGAGACAGGGACCTGTGGGAGTAGTGGAAAACCACCTGCACCTAACAGAGAAAGCAAATACAGCTCTGGGCTGGAGGGTGCTTGGGGCAGGATCACACTACGTGCAGAGCTGTCCTGGACTTCATTTTTCTGCCTCCTGCACCAGCCCTTTCCTGCATTATTTCAGCACAGAGCTTGGTCAGGACTGCTCGTTTCAGGCTGCTGTTGGAACTTCTGCTCACCAAGTGAATGGTTCACAGGTAGCTAGTTCTTCTTTGTTAGGCTGGTTTCACAGTTTGAAGAGAAACGTGACTTCATTGAAATGTGAGAATTCTGAGTTCTACCCCCACCACACACATTGCAATGCTCTGGGATAAAAAAAACCCATAATCTATTCTTAAGTTCTCTTTCCCTTCTACACTATTTAACACTGTTTCACAGTGGCTCAGTGAAAGCATACATGATACACTCCATTTCTCCCAGCATGGTGAACCTGAATTTTGTGTATGAAACTACTAAGAGAGAAGCTCCTCTTGCTGGATGAGACACCAGACCTTGTTAGAGCAAAACACTCCACCTGTGGCTTGTTATCAGGTAACTTGTCACAGAGAGACTCACTGAACATGAAGTATTCTTTTTTTTTAAATAAGAACTTCATAAAATGAAGGAATATGGCTCCTCTCAAGGTGGGTCTAAAGCCGAAAGGCTACAAAAAGAGGTGAGCAATGTAGAAGCCCTCATCATGCTCACCAAAGGGGCCATCAGTCATCTTATTTCAGGACCCAGAGTAGCAAGATGTGCCCACTGCTTTATGTAAAACTTGCTTGTGTTGCTCCTGACCTCCTTAAGGATTCCCGAAGATGCTGTCCACACTCTGCTGAGGAAGGCTTTCTGGATCTGTAGTGGTGCTATCACAGAATCATAGAATGGTTTGGGTTGGAAAAGACCTTAAGTTCATCCAGTTCCAACCCTCCTGCCATGGGCAGAGACACCTCTCACTAGATCAGGTTGGTCAAGGCTCTGTCCAACCTGGCTTTGAACACTGCCAGGGATGGGGCGGAGCGTCCAACTTGTTCCAGTGCCTCACCACCCTCACAAGGAAGAATTTCTTCCTTATGTCTAACCTGAACTTCCCTTGTTTCACTTTGAACCTATTATCCCTTGTCCAGCCACTACAGTCCCTGATGAAAAGTCCCTCTCCGGCATCCTTGTAAGCCCTCTTCAGACACTGGAAGGCTGCTCTGAGGTCTCCATGCAGTCTTCTCTTCTCCAGGCTGAACAGCCCCAACTTTCTCAGCCTGTATAACTTCATGGCCCATCTAGAAAATAGAAAGTCTGGCCTACACCCTCCATAGATGCTATGAAGAGCTGGCTGTTTGCCCCTGGGTGGGTTGCTGGGTGCGAATTTGATCTGATTGTGTGCTTGCTTATTCAGGTTTTGGTGCATCAAGTGGGGCAGCTGTTCTGTGGGACAGGCAGCCCACAGCCATGTGGAGTGGTGCAGCTCTAAGTCCTAGATCTGCTCAGGCTCATTACTTTGCTGACAGAGCAATAACAGGCCTTTGACATTTAGGCTTCGTCTCCTGATCCCGGCTCACATGTGGCACAAAATTTTCCAATATTTCGTATTTTCAGTGTGCAAAGTGTCTTTGTGCAGATTAAATTTGGAGAGAGAGTGAGCCATCAACCGGAGGCGTCTGGTGTCAGAGCAGGAAATCTGAGGATAAGCATCTAAGAGCACTCTGTGCAGCACTAGCTCATGCTTAGTTCAGATGGCTTCAACCAGGTCCAGGCCCTCATGAAAGGCAACAAAAGCCAGTGATCAATATTTAAGAGATCTGAGAGATGTTGCATCATCTCAGAAGTGGAAAACAAGGAAGAATAAATGGTCAATTTTCAAGAGAACCAGCTCACCAGTGGGTGCCGTGCAGTTGCATGGGAGAATATACAGGGCTTCATAAATTCTTTAACAGTCTGACAACAAAGCCCATAGACACACACACACATATATGTATACATATATATATATGCATACAAATATGCATATATACATGTATATGCATACAAATATGCATATATACATGTATATGCATATTTGGCTCAAATTCCATGGGAACTGTGGGAATCTTCAAAGGGTAAGGGAGTGGGAAGATGAAGACTGAAGAAATGAATGCAAAGCAACGCACACATCGATGGGAAAAAACCCAAACTACTCCTACATGCCCTACATTGTAAATCAGCTGTAGCTGCTGGTGGAAAGGGCTTCGCAGCAGTCAGCCCAGTGAAGAACTCTGCTCTGACATCTAGAAAACAAAAGAAATCCTTGGATGTGCAAACAGTAGATTGAGAAAAATAGCATCAAACCAGCACAACGGCTTTCAGTAAATTTGCAGTGAGGGCACATAGGTGGTTTCTGTCATTCTATTTCAGAAAGGGAGAACATCAAGTAACAGGGTGACAACTGATAAAGGAGTGCAGAGATTTCCATAGTAAGCCAGGCTGCACACAGTGGATTTGTTTAGCTTGAAGATAAAGTAATATACCAAAGGTCTGCCTGACACTTCTCATTTATCCTTCCTTGACACAAGAATAATAACAAGCTATCTGTTGGTGGAATTAAAAAACAACGGGTTTAGAAGAAACAAAAGGAATTTTATATTCTCATGTGAAGCACTCCAAATTGTGGTGCTAACTGACAGAGTATTTTTGAGGTCAGGAGATTAGTACGATTAAAGAGAATCAGAAGTTTAGGCGGAAAATTAGTTACTTTATATGAAAGTTTACAAAAAAAGCATGCAAGTACCTGTGCTTTTATGAGGAGTTATCAACTTATATATGCTTTCTTATTCAGTCCAGGTCAAACAGCTAGGAATAAAGAATTGGTCCAGTGGTGCTAGAGGAAGGTTTGTAGCACCAAAGCAGTGGCCCTGGGAATGGTGCAGTTCCCCCACCATTATGCTGTGTGTCCCGAGCTGGGTGTATAGAATGGGAGATGCTATGTCTGCAGACAGAAAAAAAGGCTGAATTTACTGGGTAAGGGGAGTAACTTAACTCCCTTTTCTCTGGACTGTGTAAGACCCAGCATTCCCCCTCAAAGAAGGCTTCCCCAGCCTCCCAGTGGATAGGATTTCACTCATCAGCTGTTTTTATCCTGCAGCAGCCTTATCCCCCCATCCTCCCTCCCTAGCTTGGCTCCTGTCAGCCTTGTGCTTCACGGCTGCGCACTTTGGTCAGAAGAGATGGGTTTGGAAATGAAATTACTGCAAGATGAAGAGGGGGAGCAGGCAGCCCAGGGTGCATTTCCAGAGGTCGTGTCCTCCTGGCCTTTCCTATGGGAAAGTGCTCTTATAAACCTGGTCACACCCTCCCCCAACAGTTTCAGAGCCCGAAGCTGACCCCCCAGTTATATGCCTGTGATGCCATCCGCCAGCTGAGTAACCCTGGAAGGACAGTTCTGTTGCAGGGAGCAAAAGGCTTTTCCTTCTCTCCTTGCTGGGACCCTGATGGTGTTGCTTAGAGTCAAAAAGTGACTCTCCCTGGGGAAACATGAGCGATGTGGCTGCTGCATGTCAGTGATGGGAATGCAGAAAGGAACAAGATCTCCCCATGGTGGGCTCAGCTATGTGGTAGGAACGAAAATCCTCTTCCTGGTTGCAGTGAGGCAGGATCCACAGACTAAGCCCAAGCAAACCACTTGCCATAGTGGAGGGATGATTGCAGACTGAAATAGCTTAATTTCTTAGCTTCACGTCCCCTTGGATAGATCAAATGTTTTCCTCTTGTGCCACAGAAGCAGTGACAGCCTTCATATGGAGCAGCTCTGGGATGACAGGCAGGCAAGGAGCAGAATCACAGAAACAATGCGACTGCTGAGGTCCTGCTCAGCACTTGGACTGGGCATGGGACTGAATCTGTTGGTGCTCAGTGGGCTCTTCCCACTGCCTCTTTGCTGTAAAGTCCCAGGAGTGCTCTCCAGCAAGAGCAACAGAGACTCCAGTGGGCTCAGGACTTCCCAGCCACAGGAGCTGAGTTTTGCCTGGTGCTGAACAAGTGCAGCCAGCGCCTGGGCAAGGCAGTGCCTGCAATAGAAAAAGGGTGCAGAGTTGCCTGCTGGTCCCTGGAGTTGGTTACTAGCTCCCTTTCAACAGTCCCACCAAGGGGAAAAAGATCCTAATGCTATTACCTATAACAACATAATGCTATGCCCTGTCCTTGGTAATCCCGTTGGGCCACCATCTGTGATCTTCTGTTTGCTATGGGATGATGCAAAAAATGGGTGACATCTAAAAGCCAGCCTTCTCCTGGGACGGCTGAAGTGCACATGTCTGCAAGAAATCTCTGTGCAGGTCTCCCTTATGCCTCTTTGTTCTAGCAATAGTGGAGTGATAAGAACTATGCACAGTTTTCAGCTGCTGCTTTGTTTTTGAAGGCAGCAGTGGTTCACCAGATAGAGATGTGTGCTCTCCCTACCTCTCCGTGAGGTGCCTTGTTTGTGGGGGAACCAGCACAGTCACCAGTCACAGTTGTACCATGACCCTGCGGCCCGGGGTTGTCCCTCAGGGAACCCATGAAAAGTGATGGAACAAGCATGAGGTGCCTTCCTGCATTGGTCCAGGAGGTACCACGTGCCTGACATGATGAGGACATTGGTGACCTATACCTGTAGCTTTGCTACCCGTGCCTGAGTGTGAAATCCCCAATGCACGTGTTTCCTTCAGCTCATCCTCACCACCCACAGCTCCTGCAGGCAGACAGAGGGAAGCCAGGAGGGACAGTAACCTGTTAGTCTGCACCTCACAGGGATCCTGGTGCTGTTTGCAGCCATTTTCAGTGCTACTGAAACAATGTACTTAGCGCAAGATAGAGCTGAAGGGGAAGGTGAGTGACTCCTGGTGCTACCAAGCCACTGCCAAAGCACACATTCTGCAGCGCCTGGAGTGAAGGGGGAACTTGCACATCCTTGATTTCTTCCCACTGGACTCTTCATCCCCTTTGCCATCAACAGGCCTAAACTGACTTTCAGACAATTTGTGATTTTTTTTTCCAAAGGCATCTCATGGAAAACATTTAGAGCTTTTCAGCCACAAAACAGCTGCCAAACACTATGCAGAGGGGCTGGGGAGTTTCTGTCCTTGCCCACTGTCAGGGCTGTTTCACCAAGGGGCAGTAGGAAAGCCTCCAAGCCCCTTCACCCACCTTGCAATGCCCCTGTGAGACAAACAGCCCCCTTCAAGTGTATGGGAGCAGCTTCACCATCAGCCATGCAAGGAGAATCATGGCTGGCTGAGACACAGCTCCACCACTGCACTGGGACAGGGAGAATGGCTGCAACACATCCACATATAAGTTAGTGGGGTTTGGAGAGGTCCCCTGGTCCCTGGAGCATCCAGTGGTTCATGGTAAAGGGAAACTCAGAGCTGGAACACCACTGGGAAAGAAAGAGGGCTCTAGCTTTTGCATGGAAAGAGAGAAGGTGCACAACAGGCAGAGATAGAATTGTCACCAGTGGCTGCAGGGTCCTCCCCATCCCATAAAACCCTGCCAGAAAAGCATGGAAAGGGGCTGGGGGCAGCAGCTGATAGTAGGAAAGTGCCCAAGCAGAGTCCAAGACACTCATCTGGGATGCACAGAAGTGCAGCTGGCCCATGTCTGGCACATTCCCAGCAAGTCCCCCAAAGCTAGGAATCAGATTTAAATATAAGGTATCTTGATACTTATTGAAGACCTAACCCTACACTGGAGTCCTCTGGGAAATAAAACCAACAACTGCAAGTCCCTTCCCTTTACAGCAGGAGCAGGAGCTATGGCTTTGTATCCTTGAGCGCATCATGGAGATGCTTTCCTACAGCCCCAGCTACTATTCCTGTCCCTGGGTTTCCGCAGCTTCTTCCGGAGATGACAGTGTGGTGTCCAATTAACTCATCAGTCACAGCTCCACAAGCTTTTCTGGGTGCAAACTCTCAACTACATAAATAATAAATAGGAAAATTAACATCTTGTCTCTGTTTCTCCGCTCCTCTCAATTGCAAATTCATCCGGTGTAGGCATCAGTGTATACACATGCACATGCACATACGTGCATGCACATGAAGATGCTAAGTTCCCGCACTCCAGTTTGATTAATTCTGCATTTGGTGATGAGTTCAGTTTGTGGCAAGGTTATACACACAAATAGAAAATAACATTGTCTTTAATAGACCTAATTTTCATTAATCTTGCTGCTTCTCTCTCTGCCTCGCCAAAGAAAGGAACTGAGTTTAATCATTAATAAAGGAGTCTCCTTCGCAGAGCTGCTGGGAGTTTGCAACAGGGCTGTATTGGTTATTTTCCATATTCCCCCAAGGCCCAGTAGAAACAGACATTTAGTCCAAACTATATTACTTGGCTAACAAGATTTACAAGCAGTTTGAGATAATGCAATCATTTCCAAAATGAAAGAAAGGCATTCTCTAAAAAGTAAAGCTGGGAGGGCTCATCTTCTCAAAATCCATTATGTGCAGCCTGGGTTTTGTGTGTGTGTTGGTTTCATATTATGAAGACTGAATTAAACGCCGGCTCTGTATATTTACCACCAGTCTTTACCTGCAGCATCATTTTTTATCTTCATCTGGATTTTTTCCCTCTCTTTGCCTCCCATGAATCTTACACAAACAAACAACAAAATCTAATCAGGCTGCCCAGCCTCTCCTCATCGCTGCTGTGTGTTACTCCATACAGCCTTTGCCTGTCAGCAGCAATGCAAGAGCAGAACATGTATCAGTTCAAACAGGAATGCTTAGCTAATGCAATAATGCTCTCACAGGCGGATGCCTGCTCTGCTGTGTGTCAGATCCCCAGAGATCATGCCTGCTCCTTATTCACCTGACCTGTGGAGTAATGTGGTTAGCTGTTCAAAATGATTGATGGTCATTGCATCATAGAACTCAGGGATGTAAAACCAAACTGCATCATACTGCTGTCTACCACCTCACCCCTGTATGCATCCATGCAAGTACACACAAGCTCCCTGCTGCCATTGCAGGATCTTTCCTGCCAAAAAGGAAGGGCTGAATACAGTTAGGTTATAGATTACGACGGGGAGAATCCAGGTCTCCCTGGGAGTTTGTGAGCTACCCAGGCAGATGTTCCCCACTGTACTGACAGTCCTTCCTTCTCAAATGGCTGGTTTTGATTGCTCCATCATCCTTGCTATGCATCCTGTTGAGTTCCCTGCCAGGAAGAAATCTCGTTGCAGCTCTGCCAATCCCTGCACACACATTTCTGCTGCTTTACTACAAGCAAATCCCTCAGGCTTTACCCCTTGTCCTTGGTCTTCTTGTAGGCAGTTGAGGTTTTACTGCAGAGGGATGAGGAAATGCAGGTGGCCATGGTGGAAGGGGCAGGATGGCCAAGGGAGAGGACCATGCTTAGCACATGTGAGGATACACTGAGCTGTGGCTGGAAAAGCAGAGGGAAGATGAAGAGAGCAAACTATTCTCCTTCCCAAAAAAGGAAGGTGGCATGTTAGAAATCCCACATGGCTTTGAAGACAAACTCCCTTCATCCACTTCATCTGCCAGGTTTCACGTGTGCAACAAGGTCTGGTAAGTAGACAGGATGTTTAATATTAAATTTGCTATTTATTATTTACACAGCAAAAAGCGCATGCTAAGGAGCTCTTCCAAGGCAGATGCACTGAGCCTGGCCTCAAAAACCCTTCCTTGCTCCTCCCAACAAGGCCAAGAGAACAAAGTCTTTAAAAGTCTGGGAATACATCCACCAACAGCAAGGGGGTATGGAGGTCACGGTGATGCAGTGGGGCATTGAAACAGGACAGTACATCAACAAAGAAAAGGGAAGAGTGAGGCTAGGTTGGGAGCTCAGCAATCCAGTGTGTGAGCACAGGGGGACTTTCTCTGGGGCTCTGGGTAATGAATGTGAAGGGACAGGACTACAAGGCTGCAAGGAGGGATTCTTGCCAGAGATGATGAGGAAAAGATCCAAATCTCTTTGGAAATCTTAGAGGTTACACAATAGTGCTGGGTTGCCAATTAAGTACAAGAGATGTGAAAGCTAAAGGTACCTGCAAAAGCCCAAAACCCAGGCAATGTTTCTTTGAAAGAAAAAAGCATATTTCTCTTAACTGGTTAATATTCAGACTCTGGCTAAATTTATAGTCGCCTACAGCAAAGCCAGCGGTCAGCTAACATTGCTGCCTGCCCAACATCCTTCACTACCTTTATGCTTCTGCTGGGAGCACAGGACCGCTCCTTCCTACTGTGACAGCTTTTTCTCCTGGGGTGCCAGTGCTTGGCAGCCCCAAACCCAGCCCCGCTGAGTTCAAAACCATGCTGTGCCTCAGGGCCAGGCAGGCAGATTGCCCACCCTCCATACCCTTGAAAGTCCTGAGCACTTTATATTGGAGATGTTGGTAGCAGGAATTATCTTCCAAACCTCCCGGGTTATGCCACCAGCAAGGTCTGTCTCCTGGCATAGCTGCCGAGATGGCTGTGACATAAATGATCACGATGGCTTTGAGTGGGTTTCGTGTTGATGCATTCCAAGTACCTCACTGCCTGCTTCCCAGGCACAGGAACCGTTTAGGAGGCATAACTTTTTTAAGAAAGCAGCTGTGATATTCTCCCCTTGCACAGAGCAGTTTCTGGCAACTTCTGAAGAGAAAAAAATAGCAGCAACAGCCAGCACACTGTGTAAGAGACTTTGAGCTCATGACACTGAGCCAAAGTTTGACACTTTCATGTCAGTGTTTCTTCCATGTAACTTCATCAGACTCTTCTCCAGCATTTCAGTGCTTTTCATTCCTGCACAGACTTGTATTTGTCGATGAGAAAATGTAAATCACAGCTCTCAGAAAATACGTCTAAAACCCTATTGCTCCCAAATACCTTGCAGAGAGACTGTGCCTCCTTATGACCAATGCATGTGTGTTAAGCCCCAAACCACAGACAGATAGCTGGGGAAAATTCCTGACCCAAATCCCACAGTGCTGAAAATATCTATGTATATATGATGGAAGCCCACACCTTTCAGCTTTCAAATACCCTGTGGTTTGCACAATGCATGTTGAAACTGCTGATTGGCAGGGCTGCTTTTCATTGGGCCAGCAGAAGCAGCTCACAGGTCAGTGACGGAAGCAGCAGCAAGCAGAACACTGTCATCAGACAAGCACTGTCATCAGACAGTGTAAGATATCATAAGTAATAAGCAACAGCAGCAGTCTACAAAGTGGTTTATAAAGGACTTGATGAGTAGCTCAGCTGTGCCTCTGGATTACACATAAGACAAATCATTTCATTTCTGTCCTTACGCAGCAGCCTATCCGCAGTGTGCAAGGAACTTCCCCGCTCCTCACATTTCAGGTTCTTCAGATAACAGGGTGAGAATAGCTATTACAACATGGCAACGCAAGTCAAATTTTTCACTTAGTCCTGAAAGAAATGAGTGATTCCCCATGCCCGATTCCTGTAACTGGGGAGTACTTGATATGCACTGATGTGCAAAGCTCTAAATGGACACAGAACTGTAAAGAATTCAATGAGCAGGCTGTGCTGGCTGATAGGTGTTCCCAAATTCAAAACAGGGGTTGACTGGAGGCACTGACTTGTACCTTATAAAGCTGCACTGATTCCTTCCCCGTGCAATACTGTTGGAATTCAGAAACAAAGTATTCTGCAAGCATGGTGAACCTGAATGCTGTCAGGCGCAGAAGCTACAAGCACCCACTTCCCTGACCCCATCCAGCCATCCCCTTCAACGCATCAGTCTTGCTTCCCCAGCAGAGCCTCCCTGGCTCTCTGCCCAGGGGTGTCCTACCACTTCAGCTTCCTTAATCTCCCAGAACTTTTTCCCAGGGTGTTTCCATTCTGAATTCTCATGAAGGGTCCCTGAGTAACCTACTTTGTACTTGGAGCAGTGTGAATCATGCAGAGACACAGACAAGCCAACAAAGAACTTGCTTTGTTCTCCCAAGGGATTTGAGTCAGCATCTTTGGAAGTGTTTCCTCTACTTGCAGCAAGGAAAGTTCTGCTACACATTGAGAACTGTGTGCAGAACACGTTACATCCAGGCAAATAGCTTCTTGCAGCTTCATCTGCAAATGCGGAGTGAGGCTGATGTGACCAAAAGGCACTTGGCTCCTTGCAGAGCACTCCTACAGTCAGACTCCAAGTGAGCTGCGTGAATTCACCCAGGATTGACAGGTCCCTGGGACTTCAGCCCTGGTAGTCCCATTCCTCTGCTTGCACAGGGTATTGTGAAGGTCCTGGCTGGAAAGAAGCAGGTTCCTGCAGTCTGAGCCTACTGCCTGGCTAAAAGACATCTGAGGGGAAAGATGAACCTCTACTAGGAATGGCATCTGTAGTTTCCAAGTCACACAGATGAGATCGAGCATTTGGAGTGTAACATCCCCAAATGTTGCTCATCAAAGCAAACTTAATTTGTTGGGTGACATGGTCTAGTGGAAGGTGCCCCTGCCCATGGCAGGGGGTTGGAACTAGATGGTCTTATGGTCCTCTCCAACCCCAACCATTCTATGATTCTATGAATCTAATTGCAGTTGCCACAAAACATATAGGGGTGTTGATCTTGCCAGGAGAGCTGGGGCATTCCTGGGGGGTGTTGAGTTTGGGGTACATGTGCAACTCACTCTCTAGTGAAGCCCAGGCTATGCTGCATGGAGGCCCATAGCCACCCTTCCTTTCTCCTTGTGTCATGGGTGGGTGAGCAGCTGCCACCCCCAGGCATGGGCTCTGTCTGTGAGCTGAGCTGCAGGGGCTGGGGGAGCAGCCAAGAAAGCCCTAGCTTATCCCTTTTGTCTCTGCCCTCCACTCTGTGTTCATTTGTGCCTGCAAAAGCCCCCAGATGGGATTTGGCATCTCTGACATGCCTCAGGCATGGCGATGGCAGGTCCCTGCTCACCCAAAGGAGAGCCATTCCCCAAAACTCCTCTGTCTCTCAGGTAGTGCTGTGCTGCCCCATGTAGCACAGACAAAATCCTTTGCCCCCCACAAGCTCATTTGGCTCACACTCAGCAGCACCCAAAGCTTTCGGCTTTCGGCTGCAGATTTCACCAGCAGCCCCGAAGTGGAGCCCTCCATACCAAGACATTTCAAGGCAGCCCCACTGTTCCAGAACCTTTTGCCTAGATGATTCAGCATTACCCAGAGCTCATTTTAAACTTCAAAAGGTTGGTTTTCACCATGCCACAAAGAGCCATCACCTTGTAGATAAAGGAGAAGGGGTTGTTATGAAGGAAGACAAATTACCTGGGAGCTCCTGGTAAAAAAATACTCCTCCCAGCAATCGAATGGTTAATGCTATTTTTAAGCCCTGGGCTGCCATTGCTCCTGGCTGGTTGCAGGCAGCAGCCCCTGCAGGTCATGAAGTGTGGGAGAGGGCTATGCAGAGCTTGTGCTGTAGCTGACATTTCCAAGCTCAGTTGTGCCAGCATGGCTGGCTGGGTGTGAGGCCAGAAGCACACTGAGCTGTACCTAGGGAGCAGTCTGACTTCCCAGATCATGGCAAAATAACAGCACAGTCCAGTCTTCCCTTCAAACGTACATCCAAGAGATGTCTGTGTTTTGCTGCCTTCATCCATCTGCTTCAAAACAAAGACCCAAATCCTTAATGACGAAGAAAAAGGCACAAACAGTTTTCCTTCACCTGAGAACCCCAAAACTAACTGGGAGGTGTGCAAACCCTGCTTTATCCAGCTCTACAGCTGGTGGTTTGTCAGTAAGGCAAGAGGAACAAACCTTTTCTGGCTGCAAGATGGCTTTCAAGAGGGCTGTGGTGAGGAGAGTGTTTCTGTTCTGAGCCACATCTCCCAAGGTCTCTAGCACCCGGCTGCTTTCCCAGAACTTGCTTTAATTTCTCAGGAATGAAGGGAGGGAGGGGCAGGCCAGAGAGACCCCCTTTTCGGGGGACTGCCATCTGGCACCGTGACAGTGGGCTCTCAGCTTCAAGGTGTTTGCAGGGAGGCAGGGGCACACAAGTATGCCAGAGCACTGCGGGTGCTGCTGTTTGCTCAGCGAGGTATGCCTAATCCTGCACCATCAAACACCAAACATGTCAGGTGCTCCAATTCTCTTTATTTCCTAATTTATTCTCCCCAGCTAAGATGTTGGCTGGTTTGCTCCAGTGTAAATCCTCTCCAAGGCAGGTTCGGAGACTGTCCCAGGTTCCACCAGCTGGGTAATAAACCAGGATAATAATGTGCTGTGGCAGAACAATTAGCTGAGGGAAAGGAAAGCAGAGCAAGGGAATGAGCATGAATGAGAGCTGGCATGAGCCACCACGTCTGCAGTGATTTATTTTCAATTTCACTTATTAAAACCTCTCTGGGTACAGAGTACTTTACCCACTTTGTCTTCGTTATTGCTTCACATTGAGATTAGGTGACAAGGGTGTGTTGATCAGCTAACTGGAAGCCTGGCTAATTTCCCTGGTGTTTCCTCTGTGGTGTGACAAAAGCACTGCCCCAGAGAGCCTCAGCTGTCATGCCAGTCAAAGCCCTTGCTTTTCCTGAGTCAGGTCTGGGCTGCAGTGTCATGAAACTCAAGATCACCTTTGAGGTGATCTCCACTTGCACTGGCATTCACGGATCAAGAAAACAGTGAGCAAACATATTTCTCCTCTCTCCAGATGTCCTGCCATCAGGATCTGGGACAGGAGGATACAGGTGGAACTCTGTGACTTGCTGCTTCAGGTATGGCAAAGGGGGCTGCAAGGACCATGGAGAAACCAGGCTCCAGGAGAGATCTCTGCTCAACGTGGGAATTGCCCAACCAAGAGCAAACCCACGTTGTCTGCCTATAATGCTTTGCCCTAAGAGGCTGGTGCCAGCATGGACCAGGGGCCAGCAGGACGGCCTGTTCTCATGGAGTCCCAGGGTGGTTACTCCAGGATGATCACTTGAGACATTACAGCCCTCTTGAGAGCTGAGGGCTGATGTTGCACAGATATTTGCTCCACTTAAGACCCCTATTTTGGTACTGCAGAAGAAACAAGTTTTTGCTACAGGCCATGACCAGCACTCCTTCCATCTTTTCAGAATAGGGTATGTATGCCTAGTACAGTATCTCCCACCGGTCACAGTCATACCCTGGTCTTCAGCATTTCCTTGAGTCATACTTGGAAGACACCAGGGCTTGCTCTGTGCTGGAGGCAATTCAAGTCAAGGACACTT
Organism: Psilopsiagon aymara; assembly: GCA_024733675.1. Lineage (NCBI taxonomy): Eukaryota > Metazoa > Chordata > Aves > Psittaciformes > Psittacidae > Psilopsiagon > Psilopsiagon aymara. The sequence goes on from JANRGW010017614.1 coordinate 107,646, forward strand.
CACAGCAACAGATGTTAGAGTGGTCAAATCTGTCTTTCCCACAGAAAAACAAATAGTGTCAGAGACACACATCTCAACCCCTCACCAGTGGAGAGCCTGCGCACCAGCCAGCATGGGATCTGTATGAGTGGGAAGCAAAAAGCAAACAGGGAGTTTCTCCCTCTTGCACTGATGGAGACCACGAATATCTGCCTTGCAGGTGGCAAGACGCCAATGACTCCCAAACATGCTGTGGTCTGGACTGTGCTCAAGAAAGCATCCCGTCACATTAACAGCTTCATCAGATCAATCAGCTTTTTTCTCTCCTGCTTTTAGGTCACCAAAGGGTTGAGGGCTTGTGCTGCTCCAAGGGGATTGAATTTCTCCCACAACAGGTTTGCATTCACCTCTTCTCCCCAGCTTGCTCATGTCTTCCATATCCCCAAGGGCTTATGAGACCTCATCAGCCAATTCAAAGGTGTTCATGGCCAGATCCAGAAGCATCTGCCATCCTGCATTTTGAACCCTGAATAGGACATATTGCAGCAAAACCAAATAAAAGGCACTGATTCACAAGTCAAAGTCTTCTTTGGATAAATTGAAAAACACCTGTTTCCCATGCTAAACTCAGATTTGTGCATTTGTCTTCAGTGCCTCACTCAAGGAATTATGGCTGCCTCATCCTCAGGGTTTAAAGCTGCAGTCAGCTCAGGATGATCACGAGGCTGTATTTACTTTCTGACAGATGTATGGGTTTATCACATCCTCTTCCTTGAATATGCATGCCCTTGAGTTTATATACACCCAAGGTGTCTCTGGGCAAAACTCCGAGACTATGACTGAGAGGAGATCCTGGCCTTTTCCAGGGCAGTTACGCTTTCTGTCCAAGCACAGCAGGATTGATAGCACAAGGCATGCTGGAAAACAGCTTTCCTCACCCGCGCATTACACCAGTTTGGGTCTAATTTGCCCTGGCTGCCAACTACTAGTACAAGTATTTCAGGCAGACATGTTCTTAGAGTGCTCTCCTTGCTCATGCATGCTGGGCTATATGGTTGCACACTGTGATTGTGCATCTAAAATTATGGCAGCTGATAAACTGAAGGCAGAAAAGGAAGTTAGAGCTCAAGTAAAAGTCTGCCAAGTTTCTAATAAAATTCAAAACACAGCAGTATTTAAGAGCGTACATGAAGCCAGCATTTGTCTGTGTTTCAGTCTGCCTTGAAATCCCCTGAGCAATCAACCCACGTGGATGAAACTTAACGAATGGAAAAATCAGTCACTTCCATTTCTCATGTCTTTTTAAGTCTGCAAAGTACAATGTGCAGTGGGAAAATGAGATCTAAACCACTTACTCTGCAACAAAAGCAATTTTGATTGTTTTCAACAAGAGAAAACCAATGATACCTTTTCCTAAGGCTTCTCATGACACAATCTATGGATACTTGACAAATCACCTACCCTCAAATATGAAAGTTTCTCAGAAAAGTGCACTTTTTCACTAGCTCCCCAAATGATCCTTTAGTTCCATTGTCCATGGGCATGTGCTGCGATTCAAGAGGCTTCTTCACAAGTCTAAATGACAGAGAAATTACTTCCTCCCACTATTTCTAGCTATTTAGTACTGCACTCCCAAGCACAGGTTTTTAGACAGTTCTTGTTAAATATCCAGAAGGGAAGATGCCACTGGGCATTTGTGTTGGGTCTGCAGGTGTGTTGGGTCTGCAGTTGTGTTCTCCATCTCCAACAGAGAAGGTATGGAGACCCCAGCCTCTAAGGTCCCTGTTCCCCCCGTCCTTTCAACAAAAAACATTTTCTCTGTGGTGGAAGACACACATGGACAGTCAGGAGGAAGGTGAGGGTAACATTTATGTCTTGGATATCACTCTGTCAGCACATCCATGTGCTCTGAGCTAAGCCTGGAAGGAGGGTGCAAATGTGAAACCCTGGTGGTTTCCAATCCTGAAAGCACCTCAGCAAGAATATTTCTCTCAAGTTCAAGTGAGGAAGACAAGGTTGCTCCCTCCAGCATAACCAGTGTCTCTGCAGGAATTGCTGTGGTGGGAACTGGGCCAACACGAGTCAGAGGGCCACCCACAGAACTTGCTGCAGTGCTATGGACATCACTGGTACGGGAGAGCAAGTGCAGTGGGAAAGGCCAGTCTGGCATAGGGCATCTACAGAAGTATCCTGTTCTCCGGATGGAAGGAGGGGACAAGGTGCTTGGATCAGTCCGTGCCATGGCAACGTGCAGAAGAGTACAGGAACTATAGATATCTTCACCTTGGTGGAGGAGAAACCTTAATCTCAACCCTAACAAGATTATGGCTATGAGGAGGTCCTCCCTACAATATAGGGAGCAAGCTCCAATCCTAAGACAACATGGGACATTGCAGTTCATAACAACCTAGTATCGGGGTCAAAAGAGACCAAAGTGTCCGAAGTAGTCTAAAGTAGATCAAGGTAAGAATTTGGTGGGTGGAGAGAGGACAATATTGAAGCTGCAGAGAAGAACGAACCCTGAAAGAGGCAGACAGGGCTGTAGTCACCCATGGCTATGCAGAGACCCCCTGTTTCCTTTTCCATCTGGGAAAGCAAGTTCTTCACTGACATTTTGACTCATACAAACATGTTTGCGGCTTTTCCTACTCTTTGAGAAGAGAAGAAAACTCACAAGAAACAGCTCCTAGGTGCAAAGGAAGTGCCTCTCAGAGGTCTTATCTCGGCCAAGGTGGATAGCTTTCACTAAACAAGATGCCAATCACCCTGAGTTGCTGCTGGTATTTCCTGAGCTCTAATGATGCTAAGTCATGTGCTGGTATTTGGCTGTGGTGTTGGCACCACTTTGTGCAATAAGAGCAGTTTTCTAAATGCCATAGTTCACATTTTAGATGCTTGTTTTATCAACTGTAAAACCAGCTCACTTGATATGAGAAGCAGTGCCCTAATATCTTTTTATTTATATTGCAGTTTTGGTTCTAAATTTCATCTCTGAAGTACTAAATGCCCTTGTGGTGGGAGTTTTTCCCATTATTCCTTATGAATACGTGGGATCTCACATCTTTAAATAGGGCAGAGTGAATCACTGAATTTCAGGACAGGTCACTTGCTATTCTGGCTTAAGGAAAATTTCTTTATTTCCTCTAAGTGCTCTCTTTAAAGGAATAATATTTACTACAAGAACTGTCCAAAAAAGTCTCTTTAAAAGTTCTTTTTTCCTCCCAAAACTTATCCTGCAATTATATTCCAAAAGCCCTCTCTATCCTCAAAAAAATTTTGAATACCCCATTTCCCCTGCCTCTTCTTATATTATTTTAAATATGATTAATTTTTATTCCTAATTTTATTATTAAATAGCTATTTCCTTGGCACTTCTGTAAGTCCTCACTGTTGCTGTTTCCTACCCATTTCTCGGAGTTTCCTTCCAGCATTTAATTAATTTTTCACAACTGTCAAAAAACAGGAGAAAAAAGGAAAAGCTGCTCTCTCATTTCTTTTTGCTAAACAGACCTCTCTAAAGCTGCTGAAATTCCAAAATGCTACAAAGTTACCACAGCCACAGTCTTACTTTTTATTTGCCATATCAGAGATTCCTTCCCATAAACCCAAGGAACTCTGGAAAAGATGGAGAATAGGAAAAGGAGTTTAAGGAGCGAAGTAAAGAATTTCTTTCCCATCCCTCCCTGTGACTTGACAGTCACTGACAGTCCTCTTTGTAAAGATGGAATAAGAGCCAGAAAATAAGAAAAAGGTGAAGATTCTAGGTTTTGGGATTTTTCCTGGATTAATCTAGAATTTCCTTATGTCAACACTGTGAGGTTTTGTGTTTTTTCAATTAAATTTCTTTCCCCCATCTTCAACCAGCTCTGCCCTTCAGACTACACAATAATTTCCCCTATTTAATATTTTGCTAGTTCATCTTGCATTTGCTTCCAAAATTAGGGCTCAGCACTAATTGTTTCTGGTTCTGGGAATAATTAACTCAGAAAAGATCCTTCCCCATATGCAACCTGCATTGTTCCTGCCCTCAAAGCGCGTTGAGTCTACATTTATCACATCCAAACACAGTTCCATAATTCCCTGTGCAAATAAAAGCGTAAGACATGGAGCCCCCATCCTGGTGAACCACTGTCTCTAAGGATGCACTACCCCCAGGAAGTCCAGGGCCAGGCAGTTCCCTAGCTACAAGGTATTTGTCTTTCGCACCAAGTGTCTATTTAGCACTGGTGAGATATGGAGAACGAAAGCTCTGGGGCATTATCAGTCTAAGTCAACACATAGTATTAATAATCATTACTTCTGCACTGCATATTGTGTGGCACCCTCAGCAAGATTAGCTCTGCTTTTTGCATCACAGCTGTACACATGCTTATTACCACCTACTTTATAACCAATGCAATTACTTGGGCAATTACTTAAAACAACAGATATGGCAGAAAGACTTCTTTTATCTCTTGAACCATCAGAAAGCCTCCAGGGCTAGAAAACCCCCAGGGCTAAAAAGCCAACAATAAAACAATTGTTAGAGGTATTAAATGATTCCTCCCCCACCCCCCATACAGTGTTTGTTTTTTTTATGATTTACACACAGAACTACCCTAATCATTCTGGCAATAGCATTGCCAGGCCCTATTTTTTATGGAGAGAAGGGAAGCAGGGGAGCGTGAGCTGCCTGCCTGGATGCAGCAGAGCTGGTGGAAAGCAGCAGCTCAGGGCAGGATAGGTGAGAAGTGCCAAAGTGACAAACTGAGACAGGGACAGAGGGAATCGCTGCCCCATAGAATCACAGAATGGTTTGGGTTGGAAAGGACCTTAAGATCATCTAGTTCCAGCCCCCTACCGTGTGCAGGGATGCCTCGCACTGGACCAAGGCTCTGCCCATCCTGGCCTTGAACACTGCCAAGGATGGAGCATTTACCACTTTGGACAGCCTGTTTCAGTGCCTCACCACCCTAACAGTAAAGAACCTCTTCCTTACATCTCACCTGAACTTCCCTAATGCAAGTTTGTCTGCTTTTAATTCTGAAGCATAATATTTGCAGCCCTTTAAACTGCCTTAATTAAGAGAGGGGGAAAAAAAAGGAAAATAGAATGTGGAATAAGGACAAAGTAAACAGAAATCATGTTGAGAGAATTCTCCTGATACCTCTCAATGCCTCATGCTGGAGAGAAAGACAAATGTTAAAATCTTAAACTTACCTACTTCCAGCATGTGCCATAGAAAATCCTGGCTTTGCAAGGGGATGCCAGGGACCCACAGTGTTTCAGCCCGTTATATCTTGTGTTTCTGCTGTCCATCATCCTGTCCATCCTGCCTGTTACAGATGTGCCTTTGTGTGGACCAGCAAATCAATGCTTATAGGTTTTTGGAAAGCCACATACCTCCTGGTACAGGGCTCAGGAATCCCAAGCCATGAGCAGCTGCCCTGGGTTTGTCCTTAACAATGCACATTAAGAGAAACAGGCAAGACGAAAAATCTCAGTGAACTCTTTCAAAGAAATCATGGCCAAAGATCATGAATCATAGAATAGTTAGGGTTGGAAAGGACCTTAAGATCATCCAGTTCCAACCCCCCTGCCATGGGCAGGAACACC
>JANRGW010017616.1:0-24147 GCA_024733675.1 Psilopsiagon aymara
GGCCACAAGTTAAAAACACAGTGCTGCACCAACTACTAGGAAGGAGAAAAATGACTGCTACTGCTGAACCCATGACATGTGTTTAGTCAAAAAGTACCATTTTTACCTACAAAATAAACCAGATGGAGCTATTTTTGTCTTTAGTTTGTAGGTGGTCCCATTCCTACAGATGCCAAAAAACTTCCCTCCACCACACTCCCCAGTGAAAATGGTGCTCACAGTACTTTGAGAAAAAATTGTGACTGAAGATGTCAACAAATATACCTGCTTTGTGGGGGTGAGAAATGGTGGACAAACTGCATTTATCTCAGGCAAGTCCCAAACTCTGCTCCTCTGGGGCTGGGTCAGGAATACAGATGCCTTTTTAGTCCGACTTTACAGAGGCAGCCTCTAAGTTAAGAAATTGCAAAGTTCATCTGAGCTTTTTATGTGCTCTTGCCTTTAACTTGACTTTAGATCAGACAGAAGCCCAAGAGTGTGGTGTCCCACCAGTACCCACTGGGCCTTACTGTTCATCTGAGAAAGGCAGGCTTTCATAAACCCAAACAGATAAAAGTGACACAAGGATGCCAAGAGGTAATACATGTGCTTGATTCATCCTGAGTCCCCTAGCACAGCAGTTGCTTGATGAAAAAGGTCACCAGTTAGCAGGGTTCAAAAAAGTAAACTGGATGATCTGCTTCTATGCTTATTTCCTTACCTATCTCCTCCTGTAAGATACAAGAGCAATAGTGATATTTTTGACCTTGATTTTGCTGCTCAGCTTAATTACTGATGTTTGTAGATGGGAAGGAGGTAACAATGACAAGAGAATAGAAGAGACCAAAGTGGCTTCAGTTATAACGTTTTTGTCTCTTAAAGAAACATCTAACAGTATGGTTGGACTGTGTATCCACACACTGTTACACAGCCTCCTCCAAATTAAACCAGATTGGGTCTCAAATAATGAGATTTTAAAATCCATATTTCTTTTTTTATTTTAATTTGTCTTCTGATTTGTATCTTTAGATCTGGGTCTATTTCCTAGCATTTTCTGAAAGCCAGAGCTTTAAGAAACACATAGAGACAGAAGATAAAATCACAAAAGCTGTAAAATGGAGCTTTATGAAAAATAATAATAAAACCTTGTAAAGAAGCTATGAACAAAGAAGCTTTTGACATTTTTTTTTGATAATGAGATTTGAATGTAATAGCATTATGAACAGGCAGCAGCATTAGTTGTTTTGAATACTGAGGTCTGTTTTGCCTGGCTTTCATCAGGAGATTTGCCCAGTTACTTTAGGAAATGCTCTGGACCTTTCTGCTAGTGCTGGAAATGGAAAGCTGCATATATGAACACAAATTAGGACATAAATCTATGCCAGGTTACAGATGAAGTCTGTCCAGAATATTGTATCAGACTACTGCAAACAGACATGTTCAGACGGACATAAATGTGATGTGCTCATCTTTGACTGTTTCTTTTCCCTGTCCCTGGTTGGACAAAGCAAAACTAATTTCCATGATAATATTCTTTATACCATTTACTTTGGCCAGTGTTTTGCAATTTCTTCTGTTCACACAAAAAAAGATGAAAGCTCCATCAAAGAGTGGCACTCCAGTCATTCCATAAGCAAAACACAGGAAATTAAGAAAGAACAATCTAATCTTAAAAAATTACTAAGGCCAAATGTAGGAGGGGCACATCAGCTCATAAAAGCATATACTGAGTATCAGCTTGCTCTAACATCATTAGATGCTTTAAAGAGAAAACAGTTTAATCTCTTCATTATAATTTTCTCCATCTTTTTGAAAGCTGCAAGAAACTCTAGTTCTGTCATTATTCTACAAAACAAATAGGCAATCTAAAACCTGAATGCTGTCTAACACATACCCTCAAGCTATAATCATCTTTCCACCCAAGTCAGGTATGGCAAAAAAAGGAATCACCCTTGTTGGGTTCATGCAATAGTTGTTGATGAGTAACAGGTCTACTTCTAGTCAAATGAAGGTGACCCTGCTGTGAGTGGTACCTCCTTAAAGAATGAGTATCTCCACTGGAGCTTAGTGGGATCAGATTGAGACTTTGTGTGTTTGCAGGAAGAGATCATGTGTGTCTTCTGGCTCAGCGGACTCAATCAGGCATTCACTTGGCTCTTCAGTTTCTCCTTGTTTAAATTAGATAAATAAATGTCAATGAAGAGAAAACAAGCAAACACACAATGCTGTGTTCACTTGGACTTGAGTTAAAGAAATGACAGCCTGATTCAAGACACTTGGTGTTCTTCTCTGGTGCTTCATTGCAGTGGTTTTCAATAATAAATAGGTGTCATTTGGAACTTTTTCTCCTACATCTTTCTTATTTTCCCTCCTCCTTTGCTGTCAGTGTAGTTATCTCTGCTCTTAAAGAATTGTGATGCCTGGATTTTCTCAGTTATATCACTTCCCAAATTTCTAAATGCATTTCATTGCCTTAATATTAGATGCTTTTTTGTCTATGGTTCGACTGGCGTCACCTAACTTTAATGCCAGGCTTCTCATCCAAGTAATTTGTGTAGGCCTCTTCAACAATCAGTGATGAGTAATAGACATTTCTGTAAGATGACATATTTCATATGAAAAAAATGCTTCTGTTGTCATTATCACAGAACTTGGTTCTGTTCTCACCTGTCTCACAAGTATGGACAACGATATCTGGGATGTGCATTTATATGGATGAGGATGTCTGTGCCCATCTTTTTAGCTTCAATTAATTTGACTAATATAATCCTGCAGATTGAATATATAAGTGATCATGTACATGGCATGTTGTTTATTACTGTACCCTGTGCTGCATCCTTTTATAATTTTATTTCCTCTCTCTTCAGAAGTGGAAGCATAGAAGCATACCTCAAGTACCGTCATCAGACAAGTCAGTTCTGAATATGGCTGTGGCCCAGTGCAACCATGAACCCAAAAGAAACTCAGCTACCCAGCTTGTCAGAAACAATAAATGCCATGTGTTGTAAGAGGAAGATTCTTACTCATGGAATGCAAGGGATTTGGAAAGGCAAGTGTGCCCTGAAGAATACTTTTGTTTCATGACCATGGTTTTCCGCACACCTTATCTTCACAGACAACACTGCAGGCAGTCCTAGTACCTTTCAGGATCTATGTTTGAATTACCTCAGTAGCTTATAAATGTTGCTTTGGAAGCCTCATTGTCTTCTGTACAACTCCATATTCATTATCATCCTTGGCTGCCAGGTTGAGTAAGGTTTACAACTGTTACTGCCTAGTACACTAGTAAAGGTTGCCTTAATTTTGACATGTGTCTAAAGAAGTGCTTATGTACACAGAAACTATAAATTTTTTTCAATTATTTTATTCAAATGAATAAAAAGATAAAATCTCACAGATGTTGCCTCTTTTGTACACATAAACCATCTAAACCAACACCATTACTGTTGCAGTAGCAGTAGGGGAGACCAGTGAGAGCTGCTGAGGCACGAATTACTTATCACTCCAGTCTCTCCCCAGTGTTAGCAATACTTGTTCATGAAGACAGGGTGCTCAATGCCGTGCAGGGTTTAATTATTCTCTTTGAGATTCACAAAATGAGGAATCCCCTTTAGCAATGTAAAAAAAAAAAAAAAAAAAAAAAAATGAAGCAAGGTGTTTTTCATTAATATCCAGCTGAGGAAGAAAAGAGTGTCTCTTCCCAAGTTATTAAATAAGAAAGAGCTTTAGGAGTACACTGGAGACAAAGGCAAGGCAACAAACAGGAGCTGCCTGGAATAGATAAGATTCCTTGTCTGTCTCATGGTGGATACTAGCTGAGTTTGATTTTATATACTTGATAGAAATGTGGAAAAGAAGAATTTTTGAGCTTGGGGATGCCCAAACTAGTTTGGAACAGAATAAAATTACTTAATCCACTCATAATTCATTTATTTGAGTTTACAACTGCAGGAAAGTCAACAACCTTAAGGTAGAGTGTTTGCATTTGATAAGTCACAAGCTTGGCGTACTGCTCTGGATGAAGAAAGCAGTACACAGTCCCAGCAACTCAAGGATAATAATAAATAAGCTGAGGTACACTCTTAAGTGTCTTCACTGGACTGTTTATGGCTATGTAAAAGCATATGATAAAGAGAGCTCTGCTTATAAAGCCTGAATAGAGAGCACTAAGATCAATGAAGGAGCAGGGAAATACCAAAAGAGAGGACATTTACAGTTTTTTCTTTGGCTTGAGAAACTTGAGAGTTTTGCAATATTGATTCTGTAAGGACAAATCACACATACATCATTACAAAACATTTAAATTCTGCTTGGAAAAAAAAATGATCTTGTTTTGTTGAATGTAATAGGAACAAATATCAGAAGTTACCTGTTTCACCTGTTTTCCTGCATTTTCAGTTTGCTTTTTGCTTTACTGAGATCTGTGTTGAAGAAGCTCTTTCTATATCTATCTATATTCAAAGGTACTATTTATTCCCTCTACTTATTTTCCTCTTGGGCACAGCATACAGCCCACCCCTTACTACTACAGATGTCCATTAGGCCCCATAACTTAGGTCTATCATGCCATGCTGCCAGATGCTTTAAGTGCTAGCTCAGCTGTCCATCTTCACTTAGCTTAGCTTCTCAATTGCATCTGGCATTGTGTCAGGAAGAGTGCTGAGCCTACCTACTGACTTTCTGCATTCGACCTTGGGTGCTCTGCTGGCACCCATTAATCACTGGCATTCTTCATCACAGCAACTGAGATGGCATGTAATGATATTGTTGAACAGCTGCTCCCATCTTCCATACGATGAAACCAATCACAGCGGAAGAAGCCATTTCAGTGACTAGCGAAAACACTATTTCATTGAAACATAACTTTCTAAAACAAATTACTTCTGTATTTTGCTATATAAGTAAAAGCAGTAATGTTTTCATCATGATCATTTCTGCTAGTGGCATTCTAAGAAGTGACTTTCTGATTAACTATATGAACCCCTTTACTTATTTTAAGTGAAGAAATTTAAGATGCTAACTGTGAACAGTTTATTTTGTGGAGATGAAGGTTTTGTACCAAGCACTTACTTGAGAAAGATATCTCTGAATGATGATGAGCCAAGGTGAATAAATATGCATGCAGCCATTCACTACTTAAATGATTTCCTCCCCCCTCCAGTAAAAACCAGGCAATATTTCTGGAATATATTTCTTTTTAAATAACACTGATTTTCCTGAAATGTACTGAATCAATACAATTTATGTTCTTGACTCATGCAAAAAAAGCATCAGTTAAACATCCTGATTTCATTTAAATCAATATGGTTTTGCCACTGACTTCAGCGATACTGGCATTTCAATCTTTTTACTCATGGAAGTGCTAGCAAGGCACTAAATCAGCCTTGCTAGCACTTCTATGCCTTTGTATGTATGTGAGTAGTCCAGTACAGGATAAAGGGAGTCCAGGTTTGTCAACATGATATATCAGATTCATCTTTCCCTTTTTAGTAAGATGACATGACGTTATAAGCCTTAAATGTATGCCATAAATGTATGACAGATTATCTCATCATATTGCACTAGACTCAGAGGTTTCCTTATAAAAACCCCTACTTTTACAGTAACCTGTAAAAGGCAAGCATAACTCATTATTTTTGCATAGGAGGTTATTTTAGACATCTCTTTTTCTGATGCTGTTTTCAGCCACACTAAGTCACTTTTTGGAAAGCCTAGGGCTTTACATCTGCCACGTAAATTTTGGAAAGGTAGGTGCAGTCTCTTCATAAGGTCAGTAAAGCGATGTGCAGTTTCATTGCCTGTTACAGCATGCAGAGAGAGTATTTGGCTTTCCAACATATTGCACAATGGAGATGAAAGTCTGTGTGTTTACCAAGTCACAAAAAAAATCCAGACAACTAAATATGTCTCAGCTTTTGAAATATCCACTTTAGACCATGGCATAACCATTCAAAAAACATATTTAGTATGGCTTTTAATCACAGCTATTTTTCATAACTGATTTTTCATAATTTCAGCATGTTGGTTTGGTTTTGCAGGGAAAACTCCAGGGTCAGTGAACAAGCATTGGCAGAGGAGCGGACTACCGTTAAGTGTGAGTGAGTATATAGAATATGTCTTCATAGGAATCCAAAGGATTCCTTGAGTAGAGATTGTCTTTCCACTTTTAATGTCTACTATACTTAGAACAATGGTATCCTACATATGGCTGTCATAATAATTACCATCATAACAGATATTGTTATCAGCAACATAACAGCCAGCAGACTTCCAAAGGCATGAATGTATTTGCTTTCAAAGAAGTTATTGGACCCATCAGTCTTGTATGCTAAAGGGATGCTTCATGTAAGTGAACTGCTATTAAAAAGGTTTCATTGAAACTCACAGAACTGATCTGGCATAGCATATTTGGCTTGTTTCCTCCATTTGGGATCTCTCAGTTTACTCAAATCTTATGGCAACTAGAAGGTTCAAGATTAAAGAATTATGCATCTCCCAGCTTTTAGGGAGACAGCTATGTCATGGTCTGAAGCAGACAGAACAAATTACTTCTGGTAGGGCTCCTAGCAGGACTTTAGGGCAGCAAGATCCTCCTCTAAGGAGCTACTGTACGTCAGAGTCACAGAGGGGGTCCAGATATTTCAGGGTGAGGAGAGCCATTGGAATAGGGGAAGCAGATGGGAACTAGCAATTTCTCTTTAATGTCCTGAAGCCACATATGCAGGACAAGTCCCATGTCTACCCTCAGGCTTTTAAAAGCAGTTTTGACAATACTTACAATGGCTGGAATTTTTTATGTGCCTGCTGTGCCTTTTTCAGAAATCAGCTTGTGAATAATAAGCCCAATATTCCTCTTTGCAGTTGGTACGCCGCTAATATCTCCTGTACCCAGTCTGAGCAGCTGCTCCATCAGAAAGTCCTACATATCCTTTATTGTTTATATATGAACAACCATGGAAATGTTTGCTGAACAACAATGAACATTGGACAACAATGAAAATGTGTGTTGTCTTCTCTATACTGTGTAGCTAGAGGATGCTGATGCACTTCAAATAGCTGTAGTATTACAAAGTACTAGAAATTCTTCTTCTAAATCGATAACAACAAACAGATCTCAAAAAAATGCCACTTCCACATAAGCGAATAAATGATGCACCTCTAAGATAACCTTGGAGTAAAGCCACACTGAGTGCATTTCCCCTCAAAGCTCTGCCTTTTGGTTTTGCTTCTAGGCTTGTGTTGTTTGCTCCAGTGTGATACCACAGTTATCTAGACCAGGATTTTAGTGGAAAGAAAAGAAATATTTCTCAGGCATAATTCATCTTGTCCTAATGTAGTCCTTAAAGGAGGTCAGATGAGTCATGTCTTCTTCCCTCCTTTGTGGATATTACAGTATAAAAGCCTAAAGTTCACTGAAATGTATCCCAACCTCAGTTCCTTGTAATTTATTTATTTTTTCTTTTTTTCTTTGAATTGAGGAAAAGAAGATGCTATTATGGTTTGGAAATCTAGCCAAGCAAGCATGTATACTGTGTCTCTATACAGCAAGGTTCCAGAGTGAGTATCCAAAGAATGTGTACTATTGAGCATGCTATGGGCATACATTATAGCAAGCAGCAGAAGTCTCCAACAAGCCGGAAGCCTGTCTTACATAGACAGCTGGTGCTGGGGTGCTGGGGGCAGAAATCAGATCATGTGCTTTCAGAGCCATGGTAGCAATTAGGCAGGGAGGTACTTGACCCCTGCTAACTTACACATTGCCATTGCAGGTGCTTCTTGTCACTGCCAAAAGCGAACACCTGAAGAGCGCTTCCAGGGAGAGAAAGCAAAGCTACCTAGCTTTGCTGGGTTCAAGGTAATCATGGCTTCATCTGTCTAACTATACTATTGAATGGAAAGGTTGCCTGGGTCTTCATGGGACACCAGGAAGCAAAGGGCAACCTGTGAAGAGAGGAGCGACAGGCAACTGATCACTAAGAAGAGAAGGCTGGCAACCGAGCTGCCAGGGGTGGGTGACTGAGTAAATCCAAACAGGGGAAGAAGAACAAGGCTCCCAGGTATATAGCAAATCCTGTTTTCCATCCTTCAAAGCTCTGAGTATAGGAAACATCCCTGAGGTGAGCAGGATGGTCCTAGACAGGGGGCATGCACATGCCCTTGGGGGAACATGGATGTCAGGTGCCTCTCTCCTGGGCTAGGCATCACCCCTTTTACAGCACGCTTCCAAAAAGAACAGGGATCAAGTTCTGCCTGCTCTTGCCCTCATGGCTTCATCAATGCTTTCTGAGTCTGCCCTTGTAGGTGCCCATTTCCTTGTGCTGCTTGGATTCCCCGGATGAGTTCTGCCACCTGGGTTTCCAGTTCCCCCATGTGGCCCCAGCACCACCCTGGCAGCAGCAAGGACAGCATCACCCTGTCCTTCTGCTCTGTCTGGAAGGCTCCACCAGCTCACCCCAGAGTCAAAGCAGTGCTCTCAGACCCATCCCAGACCTTGCAGGAGGCCTTGCTGACCCACTTAGCAGCTCTGCCAGCAAATGCCCACCCACTGGCCCATCTCCCCAAGGGGGAAGCTGGCCTCTGAACTCCATCTCATGGCTGTTTAGATCATCTGGGCGGAACAGAGGGCACAACACTTACGCTGGTCCATTTGTTTATTACAATGTTTGCTCCTGTGTTTTTTACTATGTTTAATACTGTGTTCATTACTAAGCTTATTATTATGTTTATTACTATGTCTGCTACTATGATATACTACCGTTATTTATTACTGTGTTTATTACTCCTACTATGTTTCTGAAACAAATTTTAGGATATGCTTTAGGACATATTTAGAACATATTTGAGGAAACACATCATAGGATATAGGATATATTTAGAGTGTAGTTTAGGAAACATTTTATAGGATAGTATTTATTTCTTACTGTTTGAGTACACGCTTCATAGGATCATAGAATAGGTAGGGTTAGATTAGGGCAGTTAGATTTGGAAAGGACTTCTGGTAATTTCATGTTATGGCACAAGACTGCTCTTAGAGTGGCTTTCCAGCTAGTAAAAAAGAAGAAAGAATTACGAAAGTCATATCTCTATCTTGCCATCTGCATCCTGTAGAATGCAAAATGGAAAAGAATGTATACTGAAAGTGTCTATGAATTAGGAAAGAAAAGACGGAAAGATATTTATGAATGCAGAAGAAGAATGGTAACTTATCACATATCAGACTTGACACTTCTGAGTGGGTGTTAACAAAGTGGATAATGCCAGCAGAGCCACACTGCCTTTTGGTACAGGAGCGAACCACTACACCTTGAAAAGATTCAATATATTAACTCTGAGCAGAGAGACGCTGAATGGAAAAAAACACCCCAAAACCACACAAACAAAACACCTAACAAAGCAAAAAATAAACAGCCCCCCCCAACCAACCAACCAACTAAAAAAAATCTCCAAAAAAAGACCCACAGAAAAGAAACAATAAAACACCCTAAATTCTTTTTTGAAAATAATAAAAAAATAAAAATTCTTAGATCCCTCTACACTCAAAAGGGTGAAACATCAGCTCTCAAGATCTCAGTGGGATCTACCTTAATGTCCAGTGTTTATAAACAGAAGACTATTTAAATGCTGTTGGGAAATTACAGCAGGCATCCCAGCCATCTGCAAACAAAGCTGTCTCAAATCTGAGTACAGACAGAGTGGTTTGTTTGTAATAGGGCTGAGTGACAACTGCTACAGCATGGCATGGGAGAGAGGAAAAACTGACTTGAAAACATCATCCATGGTTCAGGCTCTTCTGTTCTTTTTAGAGGAAGGTTTAGGGTGTGTTTTTTCACATTTAGATATAATTTCTACTTAAGTTTCAGAATGGAGTGAATACCACAAAGTTGGCAATACTGTGGTAGTCTTACAAATACTTTGAGACAAATCCTGAAAACATTAGAATATCTAATTAATTTCCAAAATTCTTGATTTAATACAATATTATTAGTACTCCTCAAACAACTCAAGCTCTCAACCTTTCAGATCAACAAAAGACAAAAATTATTTTCTTCAGCCTGAAGTGCTGCAGTTTATCTTATTTCCCAAAGATATGAAACTCACTATAGTGCTCTGTGACAGTCTGCGTATGTATGTCATACACATGTGCATATGTATTTTCCATTCTCACCATAATAATTTCAAATGTTTTACCCGATTTCAACTCCATTCCATAAGGATCTACATTTTACAAGTGCTGAAGAGTTAAGTCATTATAGACATAGGTAGGAGTTCCTATTCCTGCCCCAGAGGAAAGAAAGGCTGCAGTGCAAGAGCTGATACTACAGACAATTCACATGGGAGGTGAGCCGGAAGGTGTAAATTCATAACAAATGAAGTATCATCTACTCCGCTGATGGAAAATCTACCAGGTTTTGGAACTGACAGAAAACCAATAGGTTAGTTTTTTGAGAAGCCAGTCTTGGCTGTAGTGTATCTTGAGACCATTTTGTCTTTCCTGGATGGAGTTATCTTTCCCATCCAGACCACCCTGAATATTAACTGGGTTTGGCTTCCTTTTTGAACCTCTGAGATGTCCTTTGACATAGAAAAAAAGTCCCATTAATGATTCTAAAGGGCTCACTTCTTCAATTCCCACCCCTAAGACATCTTTTTTTCTAGTTCAACTCCCAGATGACCTCCTCCTACCCCACCTGATTCCTATAAACATTTTCCTAAAGGTTGCTGGGTTTCTGCACTGCTCCACAAACCAGTTCAGCAATACACAGTAAGCTTAAGCTGCTGCACTGAAATCAATACTCATGTGCCTAAGTGCTTTGCTATAAAAAGGACCGGAGAGCCATAAGCCCATTGCCTTGTCACTCCATGTAGAGTGATTTCCCTGTATGCAGTAGAACTCTGTAAATGTAATCTGTTCAGTACGGCAAATAAATACCTCTATTGGAACATTCATGTAGGCCTTATTTGTGATATATGTGAATTTTATTTATTAGAAAATTTAAACATTATTGCAGCCAATTAGAAAAGCACTTTCAATTACTTACAGCCTTTGCTGCTGCCAGTGCCTCATGTCCTCCCCCCTGACACCACTGTTATAAAACTGATTCACTTAAAAGGCACAGCGAGCAAGCATGCCCTGCTCTGGAAAGGTTCTGTTATCTGAACTCCAGGTGTGATGGTAGACTGATTTCAGCTGTGCTGCTTGTGCTAAAAATCAAGCAGACATGAGCACAACTATTTGCAGAATTCAAATCTCCACTTGGATATTTGGGTGGTTGACCACTTTGAGTGAAGCCATCCAGTCAATTCCTTATCAGGTCAGTCACAGTCAAGTTTGGTCCTTGCCCTGTAGTTAAGTTCTGGATGACTAGTATGTAAGTTCACTAGGAACCAAGTTTCCAGTAAAGTGGTCAACACCATAAGTTTTTCATTATACCAAATTTAGCAGCAAGTCAGATGCATGGGCCTTTAGTATGTATGGAATTTGACGTATAAATATGTATGCGTGTATGGCATTATGTCTGGATTTCCTCAGCTTACTAAGCAGTAAATTAAATGCTTAATTTACACACTTAAGTAATGTAAAAAGCAGTTACAGCTTATGTTCTTGTTTCATGCCTCCAAGCCCTATCCTCTTCAGATTTTTCTAACCCTATTGTTTTTCTTCCAGGCACATAAAACTGCCCACTCCCCATTTACCATTTATGAGTTTAATATGGTAACCTAAACTGTTGGCGGGGGAATCAAACAGTATCTTTGGTGTATCTAGACCACAAATCAGTGCTGCCCAACTCAAAAAAGCTTTTCTGTTAGTCACAGAGGTCAGAGTGGACCCTGTGCGTAAGCCAGATTTGGAACATAGTGGGTGAGTGCTGAGAGTGTGTACCTCAGCAAAAATAAAATGTGTTTGCAGATCACTTTCAACCCAGGAATTTCAAACATTTGAACTTCTACTTCAGTGCTTTTCAAGCTATGATTTACAAATCCCTGGAGTCTGTTCAGTGTTTCTAAAAGTCTGCAAAAGGTGTCAAAGGGAGCCTTTTGTGAGCGTGCTTAAATTCTGCTTACGTGGATTGGCTCCTAAAGCAGGAAATTTTTTTTGGCTGTCAAGTTGACGAAAGATTTGCAACCCACCCTTCTTGACATTGAACAATGGTGAATATAGCATATGAAACTATTTCCAAATACTGGGCTTCTTCTTATCTTTAACTTCAGATAGTCTCCCAATATTAACAACTGCAAGAGAAACAGCTCATTCATGCCCTTTACAGGTTATTTATAATATATCCGATTAAATCAGAAGTTGGATTTTCTGGCGATACTTTTGTTTTTTTGCTCTTATTGATGAAATTCTGGCTCCAGGCTTTATTTTTGTTAACTTCAATATTGGCATTAATTTCAACGACAAACACCAATTTTCCCTAGAAGATCTCTCCTTATTTAAACACTATCCGTTGATGCACTGGATACAAGGGGAGAGCAGAATCAATCAGTTCTTGTTTGATTGTTTTTAACTAATGAGACTTTAAAGGGCTAAAGAACTGGTGTATTCATGTCCCTAAAGCAGATGTCAGAGAACAAATAACCTTGTTGTTGAAATGTTCTCATCAGGGAAAGCAGAGATTCAGATACCATTTTATTCTGATCCTGCTGTGATACTACAATGCTCTGGTCTTCAAGATGGAGGGAAGTCAAAGATCCAATAAATATGGTTTAAAAAATTTAAAAAAAGAAAAAAAAAGTCATTGTGGGAACTGCAAGTCATCCTGTTCCCGCTGTGTGGATAATTAAAGAAGAAGAAGAAGAATTGCTGATAGTGCACCTGGGTCTTGAATAAGCCAGGGAGTGTTTGGGCGCAATGTGGGCCTGGGAAGCAGGCTGGGGAGTGATTGTTTATAGAATGGAATTTACAGTGACTGAAAGCAGTGACTGGGAATGATGTAGTTTCTGTTTGGCTTCACGGCTCGGACCCGTATCTGTATGCTGTATATTACCATGCTTGAGTGAATAAAGAACTAGTTGTGAAAGCAATGTGTGTGTGTGTGTGTGTGTGTGTGTGTGTGTGTGTGTGTTTAGCCTCTTTCTTTACAGATACTGCAATCATTGCTGACAGTATTACATATCATTGTGAAATAAATATTTCACTTTTTTTTCACTTTAGGGTTGGAATGATTATCACATATGAAATCAGTAATAATCTTTCCTATTATTCTATAAAAACATAGACACCTATAACTGTCATTTTTTTTTTTTCCCTCTCTCTGTGTACATACACATACATAAGGGGATGTTTGAATGGATTTTGTAAAAACCTCAGTCTGTGGATAGCTATGTCTTGGGATTTCTCCATCATTGACTACATTAGGTATATTTTATAACTGTCTTTATTGTTTAACTTTGCCTTCTCCTGCAGCAGAATTTGTTTTACATTTGTGTACAGAATCACATTTGTCAGTCATATCTGTACTTTTCTTTGGACTGTATTCCCTGTAAAGAGCCTGATCAGTCATATATTGCATGTGTGTCTTGTTCTGCGAAAAAGGACTTATTTTCCATGTCTTGACTTTCATATTTTGTCTTCCATTGCCATGAAAATTTTTGCAGGTATCTTAATGTGGGAGGTGTCACTTTGGGAAAGCAGCAATACAAGCTTTATGATAGCATGCAGGTGTTTGAGAAAGTTTCGCAAGGATACAGACTTTATAGACAGCAACTGGTTCCAGACATCATCTATCAGATAATGCCCTACTGCTGGCATGAGGCATGTAAATCTCCACATACAAACTGGAGAAAACAAAATAATAAGGGTCAATTGGAACCGCTCTTGATAGCTGAACTTATGTTCATAGTGGAAAATGTCCCTTTACAAAAGCCATTGCTTATACGTAGTACATTCTATATATCAGTCTAATTCAGGACATTGTTGTTACAGGAAACAGGTCATGAAGGAAGATTGGATCCCTTCTATCAGAACCATGTATTTAGCAAATAACAATAAGTCCGCTTCCACATCAACATAATGCACAGGATGTGATTCTTCTCATCTAATTTAATAGTTTAAAATTTGGGTGCTGAGCTACCTAACTGCCTAAATTCCTTCCATGCTTACAAGACCATTACTGGTACCACTCCATGGTCATTTGTCTTTTCTGTCTCAGCCACCAGAGAGTAAAATATATCTGCTTTCTTATACAGCGATCTTAAACAGCTAATGTAGATGAGATCTCTGCCTCTTTAGACAGCTAAAGTTCTGTGAAGCACCCTCGCCCATAGAAAGAGAATGATGGGTTACCCTATCATTGAGTCTTCTAGGAGTTGTACATGAGAGGCTGATCATAGAATCATAGAATAGTTAGGGTTGGAAAGGACCGTAAGATCATCTAGTTCCAAACCCCCTGCCATGGGCAGGGACTCCTCCCACTAAACCATATCACCCAAGGCTCTGTACAGCCCAGCTTTGAACACTGCCAAGGATGAAACATTCACAGCTTCCTTGGGCAACCCATTCCAGCGCCTCACCACCCTTACACTAAAGAACTTCCTCCTTATACCAAATCTAAACTTCCCCTGTTTAAGTTTGAACCCGTTACCCCTTGTCCTCTCACTACAGTCCCTAAAGAAGAGTCCCTCCCCAGCTTCCCTATAGGCCCCCTTCAGATACTGGAAGGCTGCTATGAGGTCTCCACGCAGCCTTCTCTTCTCCAGGCTGTACAGCCCCAACTTTCTCATCCTATCTTCATACGAGAGCTGCTCCAGTCCCATGATCATCCTCTTTGTGGCCCTCCTCTGGACTTGTTCCAACAGCCATGTATTTTTTATGTTGAGGACACCAGAACTGTATGTAGTGCTCCAAGTGAGGTATCACAAGAGCAGAGTAGAGGGGCAGGATCACCTCCCTTGACCTGCTGGTCACACTCCTTTTGATGCATGCCAGGATACGGTTGGCTTTCTGGGCTGTGAGCGCACACTGCAGGCTCATGTTCATTTTTTCATCGACGAACACACCCAGGTCCTTCTTCACAGGGCTGCTCTGAATCTCTTCTCTGCCCAGCCTGTGGCAGTGCCTGGGATTGCTCCAACCCAGGTGTAGGACCTTGCACTTGGCATGGTTAAACTTCATCAGGTTGGCGTCAGCCCACCTCACAAGTGTGTCAAGGTCCCTCTGGATGGCATTCCTGGGCTGCATCAAAAGAAGCGTGACCAGCAGGTCAAAGGAGGTGATCCTGCCCCTCTACTCTGCTCTCGTGAGACCTCACTTGGGAGTATTGTGTGCAGTTCTGGTGTCCTCAACATAAAAAGGACTTGGAACTTTTGGAACAAGTATAAAGGAGGGCCACCAGGATGACCACGGGACTGGAGCACCTCCCATATGAAGAGAGGATGAGAGTGAGGGCAGTTCAGCCTGGAGAAGAGAAGGCTGTGTGGAGACCTCATAGCAGCCTTCCAGCATCTGAAGGGGGCCTATAGGGATGTTGGGGAGGGAGTCTTCTTTAGGGACTGTAGTGATAAGACAAGGGGTAACGGGTCCAAACTTAAACAGGGGAAGTTTAGATTGGATATAAGGAAGAAGTTCCTTAATGTAAGGGTGGTGAGACACAGGAATGCGTCGCTGAGGGAAGCTGTGAATTTTCCATCACTGGCAGAGTTCAAGGCTGGGTTGGACAGAGCCTCTAGTGGCATGGTTTATTGTGAGATGTCCCTACCCATGGCAGGGGGGTTGGAACTAGATGATCTTAAAGTTCTTTCCAACCCAAACTATTCTATGATTCTATGATCCCTCCAGAGTATCAACCAAACCACCCAGCTTGGTGTCATCAGCAAACTTGCTGAGGGTGCACTCAATCCCATTGTCCATGTCGCCGACAAAGATGTTGAAAAACACTGGTCCCAACACCGATCCCTGAGGGACACCACTTGTTACTGGTCTCCAGCTGGACATTGAGCCATTGAGCCATTGAGCACAACTCTTTGCATGATGCCATCCAGTCAGTTCTTAGTTCTTTATCCACCCAGTGGTCCATCTATCAGTTTGATGTCTCTCCAATACAGAGACAAGGACGTCATGCAGGACAGTGTCGAATGCTTTGCATAAGTCCAGGTAGATGACATCAACTGCTCTACCCCTGTCCATCAGTTCCATAGCCCCATCATAGAAGGCCACCAAATTGGTCAGTCAGGATTTCATGTGCCTTAACATGTTTTCCAGGAGAATTTGCTTCAAGTTTTTCCAGGCACAGAGGTGAGGCTGACTGGTCTGCATTTTCTTGGCTCTTCCGTTTTCCCCTTCTTGAAAATGGGTGTTACATTTCTTTTTTTCCAGTCATCGGGAACTTCACCTGATGCTCATTTTATTTTGATATCTATATCTTCTCTAGCAAGAATTATCCTGATTTATCATTCTTTTTCATCGAAGTTTTATTCAGCTGTCTGGGGATTATGACTTGTTTCTCTCCAGCAACAAAGAACTGTCTAGCACATTAGTAGTGATACCATGAAATGACAGTGATGTTTGGTGTTTTTTTAATATAATTGTCAGAAAAGTAAGAATAATAACATTTGAGGAAATATTAATGCAAGGAAAGAAGATTAAACTGTCACAACAGAAGACGTATATAAATAGTAACTTAATTTTCCTTACCTCACAGTCATCACTGTCTCTACAAATTTCTGCATGCTAAAATCAGGGAAAACTAATGAAAATTACAGTTCCAGAATGATTTCAAAATTAAATAACCATATCCATCACCTTTGCTTCATTTAGCTACCTGAAAAGCACCCTGCCTTTTATCAGCTCTTACCCTTTTTTGAGGCACTGAGAGAAGACAACAGAGCTTGAAAAAGAAGACTGCACACTGGTTCCATATCACCTGTCTTCTGTATGAAAGCTAAATCTGAAATCTGCCTGACATTAGCTACCCCTATTATTCTGTATGCTAGTGTTCTTCTCATTTAATCAGCATATTGAAGAAAGAAGCATATGGAGAAAACTTTCGTGACACTCAGTAGGTGATAGAATTTGCAAGGATGCTGAGGTAGAATATAATTCATTTCGTTAGCATTGTCTCAAAAGACTTCTCAGATACTGAGATATATATTCCATTTGTGTACACTCCTTCACTGCTTCAAGCAGTGATTATTTGGACTTAACTGGAAATGTAAACAAGGAAATATATGCTTGTTAGGTTTTCTGATTATCATAACTCACCTGAATGTTTTTTCTCTGTAATCACTTGAAGCTGATGCCTGAAGTAAGTCCAATTTAGAACTGCTGCAAGTGACAGAAACACAAATAGTTATAGTCTTACTTTCAATTACTTAGAAATTACTACTGGTAAAATATTACATGTTTGCTTGCAAGCACTATTGACTTAAATTTCAGTCTTCAAGGTTTACATCTGATTTTGAATTTATTCTAAGCTACCTAAGATATCTGCAACTTAGCAATATATGAGGTATTTACTAGAGTGTCATTGCTTCCTGCTACAGGTAAAAATAGAGAAAAAAAAAGTTTTATGCAGAATTCCTTAGTCATTGCAATAGCAAATGGTAAGTCTGCTGATCTCTATAAAACCTGAAAAGAACTAAAAATGCTATTAATAAAATTGCTTTGCCAAATACTTTACTACTGAGGAGGTGAGATTTGGCTCCTAACTTTAACACTTAAATAAGAGCACCCAACTTTCAAATGTGCACAGCACTGCACAAATTATTGCTAACTTCAGTAAGTCTAGAGATACCACATACATCAGAAACTACATAACTGAGGCATCTAAACTTAGACACTGACGTTTATAAAATGCTGATCTAGTATGTATAAAATAAAGGGGTTTTAAAATAAAGTCTGAAAAAAACCCTCTCCTCTCTCCTTATTGTGGAGCTAGTTCAGCATGCGATGCATCTAAGAGTCCAACTAACATCTGCTTGACCTTTTTGTGATGGAGCTGGCTCTACCCTACCAGGGGCACCTCTGCAGCTTCAAATGGAGCTCATCTGAATGTAAGGAGTAAGAAATGTAGGGTGCAGACAGGTAGGGAGAGGGGAGAAGGATATGAAACCAGAGGTTCCAGTACCTGTGCTCGCTGGCATTGCCTGGTCCCAGCACTGGAAGGTGGCTGGCAAAGCACATCCCTGTCTGCATTGGGAGCTGAGAGCATGTCTGAGGGAAAGCAGCATTTGGGGTCATTCAAATGACTGTGGGGATCTACACATGCCTGGGAGACCATGGGATGCTGCATTTGATGGAGAAGTAGAGGCATAGTAAAATGCTGCCTATGCATCAAGTTGGGCCAAGGAGTGCTGACCCAGAGGAACGGACAGGAAAATGTGCTGACTGAGACAAAATTTGAAAGGAGTGTGCCACTGCAGAACAGAGGATATGAGGTATTGCTGGGGCTAATACATGTGGTTGATTTTTTCAATATGAACGTTTTATTTCTGTTCTTCCAACATCCTGCTGTATTTTTTTAGTGGCTTTATGTGTTGACAGTTCTGAACAGTGTTTTTTGATTCATAGCACAGCTTTTAAAATTAATTGCTTGAAATGAAAGCTTTGCTTTAATGGAAGTGTTAATCTTAACAACAGATATGAAGATGGCTGGCATGACTAATTATTTTACTTGGTTGTTTCCAGCTTTGCCATTCTGCTTTTCCTGTTACCGCACATTAAGTGGGAAGGCCACATATAGTTGAATTATTTATCTTAAAAGTTCAGCTGAAGTACTAAGGTTTAGGGATGTTATGGCAATGGGATATGTGATGTAGGTAGGCAACTTAGAGAAAAGTTATTTTTATTGCTTTACATTCCTGTCTAGTTTACAATTAATCAGTATCATCTACCTGCCATCTGAATTGTCTCATTTAAGAGTTTTGTCTCTTAAATATGAAGTGAGAATGAAACATTAAGATAGTGTTTTATGAGTCCACAGAGTCTAACTGTATGTTTTCAGATATGTTTGACAGCTTTCTACAGTTTCTGATCATTTTGGAGGCACATCATTTTAAGAGCCTATGAATTTGTTGAATGCTTTCATGCAGGCTTGTGTTTGCTACCAGCTTTTTGTCAGAATGCATGACTGGGTAGACACCTTGTGCCTTTCAGTGACACCGGTGTGACAGAACAACTGCACTGGCATGGTGGCAGGTACGGCATAGGTCCTACAAGAGACAGAATCACAGAAATGCTGGCTGGAAGGGGTGTCTGGGAGTCATCTAGCCAAACTTTTCAGTCAGAGTGGAACTGTCCCCACTGCTCAGTTCCTTTGCCTGAGCTCTGGACACTTCTAAAGGTGAAGATGCCACAGTCTCTCCCAGAACACGGAACAGGGAACTTGTTCCAGTATTGCACTACTGTCCTGGTGAAGAGCATTTCCTTTTCAGGTGCAACCTGAACCTCTCAAGCCCCAGCCTACTGCCCCCTGTATATAATAGTGCAATTTGTATTTGTAGTATGCAGTATTTGTAATGCAATATTTGTAATAGTGGTGGTACTGAAAAATAACACGACTTTAATCATTTGGTTTTGAGAAAGTTTATTACATTTTTGAATGATAACATAACACAGAGATCTTTAAATTTATTTGGTTTTTTGTTTTTTTTTTTGTTTGTTTTTTTTTTTGAGGGAGCATGGGCTTTTTCTCTCTGCAATACTTATCAAGAAAACAGTTAGAAAAATAACTTACATTATAACTTCCTAACAAAGTTCATGTGCTTGTTAGCCTTCATCTCACATCCATTTCACATTGATATAGATTTCCTGAAGGTGCAAAAATTGCAGTTTCATAACAAATTGAGTTCTTCATCACTAAGGTTCTTTGGGTGGTCAGTGTGTTTTTTATCACTGCCTATTAGATACCCTTTTAAGGTCTCTGTCTTGAATGATCAAGATTTTCCTCACAGGCATTAGGAGTTTGTGAACTATTGTTATGTCTGTCTTGACCTGTATACAACTGTATACTTCCAAGTTTTTGCATCTCATTATAGAAGAAGCAAAAAGAAGTTGGATACAGCACACTCATGAAAAGCAGCAGTATATAATATTATGTGCATAATTCATAGAAAAGCCACAGGACATATATATCTTCAATTTTTCCATGATTTCTAGTTACCACATAAACAACAGATGTAGTTGAGGTTGTCTATGAACCAGTAAATTAATGGTCATCCAGAAGATACTATGCAAAACACTATGACATCCATAGTGTTTTGGTCCTCGCTAGGCAGGACTGCTAAAAGTGTGATGAAAAATCCCACAAATCCTTAGTGGGTACACGTCTCCTAGAATGATGTTTGTGTCTCTTCAGATGGCTCAAAACCCATGTTGCTTTTTCCTTCTTCAGCATAAGGGTTCACCTCTTGACAGTTTGATCCTGCTTTACCTCTCCTTTCTCTCTCTTTCCTGTAACGAAAATATGTTTTTTATCAGAAGCCTCTGTTCTGTTCAAGTCTTTCTGGATCCCCAGAATCCCCTACTGTAAATAATACTGTTTAAACAGGAATCTTTATATAAAAGGAATTGTGTTGGTTTTAAGGGGAACTGTAGCAAACCTACTACATTCTTAGAAACACCATCAATAGAGGCACATAGAAATCCAACACAGGTATAATACTGTTAAGGCAGTAATATTTAAAGAACATTACATTACTGGACAGCCTCCAACAGGATTACTGAAAACTGCAGGTGCTGATGAATGTGGGCAACTCTGCTGTTGGAGAAGGCATTGTGTTCCCAGTGGGCCACTCCATCAATCTTGCAGTGAGGCTGGCAGAAGCCTAGCCCCTCAAAGCTCCCTGCAGCCACAGCATCCAGCTGTGATGATGATGAGGAAATTGCACTAAGCTGACAGATCTGCTGTGCACTGAAATGCAGGGAGCTGAACCTTTAGCTATCACTGTTGGTGGAAGGGAAATTATAAGCATTAATTCCTTAACTTGCTTCAGCTGGATTTGGCAGCCTATTTGTGAGCACTCTGGTGATTCAGTCATCAGGACATATTCCACTGGTCATGATCATAGTATCAAAAATATTACTCACTTTTTGCGATCTCTCTGACCAATGATGATCAAGACAATAACTCCAATGGCAACCAGGCTAATGACCACCCCAAATATAATTAACCAGATGGTGACTGGTGGTTCATAAGGTGTGGCCAAGGTTGGAATTATGCCCACAAACTCCAGTGTGTTATCATCCAGTCTGAAAGCCTCATTGATTCGTCCCCGAGACATCCTGCCATTGACAGCAAGTTCAAAGAGTTTCACTTGTTTATTGGAAGCATAGAAATAGTTACCAGTTGTTTCATAAATCTCAAAAATATCGGCTTCCCCTGGACTGCTCAGGTGAAAAGGCTGCAATTGAGGTACTGCTAAGCCCATGGTCCTTCTTACATGGGTCGGTGAGTGACAGCCACATTAAGCTCTTAATGTGTTGCAGCTCAACTGGCATGTTCAAACACTGAATGAACTCATAACCTCAGTCTTAACATTTATAAAAATGAGGCAAACAGCCTTCTGATCTCCCTCTCTGTTTACATTTCTCCCCTGATTCTCTTTACCTGAAGTGTCTTAGCTATCCATGAGTTTCTTCAATATGTGATAGAAAACCACAGCACTGAAGAAAACCACAGAAGACCTGATTCCCTCCTACAGTGTTCCATAGCTTTTATTCTTGTGTTTTTCACTGCCCGAAAACCCTTTCTCTGGTGTTTTTTCTGTGCTTTGTTTTTCCCTGAACTTCTGCTATTGAGTGCTAACCAGACAGTGACTATCATAGCCATATTCTTCTCCCTCAGTTCACCAACTTATCTCACTGCTTTCTCAACCAGATCTCATGCTGCTGCTCTACATTTCCCACTGTATATTATCCATGACCAACTGCAGAATTGCAATTTTACTTATCATTTTTACAGCAGTGACTTACAGTAGCGCCTTACTGTGCTATAAGGAGCTCTTCATTGATCCATAAGTAGGAACAATCTCCTGTTCTGACCTCTTCTTTTCTGTATAATTTAATACATCTGGCTATCTTTCTAATACATCCTTATTTTGAAGTCCTTGCTGACAATAAATCTTGCACTGAATTTTCACTTATGAGAGGATAAAACACCCGCATTCACGCACAGTTAGTGTGCTGTGTATTTCAGAGTATAATATCCTCTTAAAGTTCAAGTAGTGATATTTTCTGCAAAGAATAATGCAATTAGGTGTGCTACAGCAGTTTTTCAAGCACGCTGAAGCATTTTACATTGGCTGTTGTCCGAGACACCGTCAGATAAATGGACTGTTTTCTTTCTGTCATAATAATTTCTCCCATCCCACTATTTCTAACTGCAGAACTGACTTTCTTATCCCTTCTGCCTCAGCTGACTTGAGCATTGCTTTCCCTTCCACCCTTTCACCTGGTTGTTTGGCTGATGGGGTTTTTTTATTTCCCCAGAGAGCAAAATCTCACCTGATGGCATTTTCCACGTCATCTTTGGGCACAATATCGCTGATATTGCCTGGCATGCTGACAGTAAGGTAGAAGGAGATCCTTTGTGTCTGTTCCCCAACATGAATGTCTGTAGTTCTGAATAAGAAACAGAAGAAAACGATTTTTTTTTTAATTGTTGAGATGACATTAGCTTTAAATTTGGGCAAATAAACAACTGTGGTGGGCAATGTCAGGGGGTTAGTTTATTTAAGTCAATTTAGGGTATTTAAGTGAATGCTTACCGGTGAGCTCAACTGCGAACTGAAATAAATTTCCTCACAGAACTTCTTTTTCTATGTGCTATTTCTTTACTTAGATGGAGAAAATATACCCCACACCTTTTCCAAAGCACATAATCAGCGGCAGAAGAGAAAGGGTTCAAGGCAAGTCTTGTGAATGAGGTGATGTATGAAGTGCCTAACTATTTTCCCTTATATCCTGCTAGTTGTAGTCCTAGACATTACATGGCTGATGTTCTATAAAGTAGCATCAAACAGCTTAAGCAGATAGCCCGAAAAATTTTTAAGAGACCTAATAAAAAGGGTTGTTTTTCTACCAGAGTCAATTTCAGATGATTGTTCTTATATGTAAGTGAACCTAGATAAGATTAGTAAGTCTGCACAGAATTCTGGTGTTTTGTAATCAACAAATTTATCATCTTTCCTTGGCCCAAAACCTCTTGTATATTCAGTATCATACACATACGTTGTCAGAAATGCATCTTCCCTGATATTCCTGTATAGGAGTCAAACTCTCAAGGCTCACTTCAACCACTAATAACCTGTGGAAGGCAAAGCCTTCTGCATCCACTGAAGTGACCTGGCCTTCACACATTATTCCTAAACTTCAGACTCTTGAGTGAAAAGACAGCATGTAACCAAGCAGATGTCTTACCTTGAGCTTCCAGATGATGTTAAACACTGTTTGCTATCACCTTACATTTGACAGAAGGCACAATTAATTACACCAATTCATGCTGCTAGCGAACCAGAAGCGATATAGATATAGATGGTACAATTAAGCAAGTCACTCACTGGAAGTTAACTTCCTGTTGCTTCACCACTGAAAAGTATTTCCTCATGGCATAGGCAATGGATGACTTGAACAGGAAGAGCTCACTTTCATCCCATTCATACTGCAGAAAAGCACAAGCAAAATTCAGAAGAGATGGCAGGAGACCTGACACCAAGAAAAAATTCTAAAATGAAATAGCAATAGTAATGCTTGGCATGCAATTCAGCATTATTTGTGTGCCCAAGGTAGCACTTCAGGAACCTACTGAAAACTTTTAGCTCTGTTAATGTGAGTGCTTTGCAGAAGAAAAAACATGCAGGTAGCCCAGCTGCCAAACACTGCTCATGGGACTCTGCAATTCTTGGTACTTTTACATGGGGTTGCTGAAGGTGCTGCAGTCATAGAATCATAGAACAATAGAATAGTTAGTGTTGGAAAAGACCTTAAAATCATCGAGTTCCAAACCCCCTGCCATGGGCAGGGTCACCTCACAGTAAACCATGTCACCCAAGGCTATGTCCAACCTGGACTTGAACACCATCAGGGATGGAGCACTCACAACATCCCTGGGAAACCCATTCCAGTGCCTCACCACACTTACAGTAAAGAACTTCCTCCTTATATCCAATCTAAACTTCCCCTGTTTAAGTTTGAACCCATTACCCTTTGTCCTCTCACTACAGTCCCTAATG
>JANRGW010017619.1:0-18052 GCA_024733675.1 Psilopsiagon aymara
CTGCTCAATTTCCTCTGTCTCTAAAGCAGCAATACCAAAAGCCCATCGGTACCCTCTTGGGTCCTTGAAATACCCTCTCCTGAGGTAATCTATGCCACAACTAAAACATTGGTGTTATCAACACTTTTCCCAAGCCGAAAGTCCAAATTAAAAAAAACACAGCTCCACACCAGCTACCAAGAAGGAGAAAAACGACTGCTACTGCCGAACCCAGGACAGGTTGAAAGGTAGTTAATAGGTCTGAAGTATGAATAGCTTTCTACAAGTTTAGAAAGGAAAGAGAAGATCAGCTTGTCTGACCACATCCAAGGATACTGAAAACTGTGCAGCCAATGGTCCTTTTTGAAGACTTAGACTATTTTTCATTGTCCTACCTGTACTCTAATGAAGCATCTAGTCAGGTATCACATATGCAAGTCAAATATGCATATATATAAAATGTTTAAGATTGAACAGTATAGATAACATATATACAAAATTGAAGCATTTCTTTCAGTCTTCTCACAGGCATAATTACAAGAATTTTGCTTAAAATGGAAAACAGCAAATATTGTTTTCTACCTGAAAAAGGGTACCTGAGACTCAGGTTTATACACCATATGTCTTTCAAAGAAATAGTCTGTTTGTGGCAGACTAGGAATGCAAACTGGTGAAACAGTAGCACTATCAACTTTACCATTCTAATAGCATGTGTCCAAAGTGGTTGGGCCTGTCCTGGAAATGACAGAGTAATTTACTATTGCCTCCCAGGAACAAGCACTGCTTACAGATGGCATTCTTACATGTGTGACATGTAAGTTACATCATAAGTAATATTGGTTACAAGTTTTCCGAGACTACAACTGAGGAGGTCTGGTTCCAGAGTTCACAAAAAGCAACAATTCATCCATTAGAATATGACATTCTTGCAGAGGTTCTGAGCTGGAATGAGAATTTCTGGATTCATAAATTGCTAGCAAACACATCCGCACATCTGCACATGCATATGTGTATTAAAATATTCCAACTTGGCAGCAAGTGTATCAAATCTAAAATGGCAAGATACTCTAAATGACGGTGCAGTGGAATATGACTCATAACTCTGCAAACACTATATATCTAAAAGTGACATATTTCCTGACAGAATACAAGACTCAAATTCCTATTTATGAATAAAATTGTAGAGAAACTAAGACCTCCATGGGGTATATCAACAATTTCTTCTTCAAAATAGAATAAGAAATTTTTTTAAGTGAAAAGTTTGTAGGTGAATCTAAGCTTTGACAACAGGGTTGAGAAATTATATTCCACTGGATATATTATAAAGAGATCTAGAAATACTAAGAACTGATGAAGTAACAAAGCGGATGTCAGCAAGTGAAATGAAGAGATCAAATCAGTGAATGGGGAGCAAATGTTAGGTCCCCTGATTTGACAGCTCTCAGACATACTGAGCAATATCCATGCACCTTAGCAGTTACTAGAATGAAATACTATTAAACTTCAAACTTCTGAATTTCTGTAGTTTTTGGAATACAAGCCAGAACTGGGTCTCTGTAAGACAACTGAGTGTGCATATTTTGATCAAATGTAACTTAAGGTATGATATGGTATGGTACCACTTACCAGTCTATTAGTCACTGGCAGCAGAAAGACAGCAGGGTTCATGCCTGCCAGTTCTTCGCTATCAGGAGAGAACTTGATCTGACGTATAGCACAAGGAAGTCTGTATTTCAGTCTTGCTGACCCATTTGGCAGAACATTACTAATTATTCTGAGATATCAGCTTTTTCTTTGGAATTGGCTACCTATTTTTTTTTAAATTGGGAATCAGACAAAATTCTCAAAAATTGTGAATTTATGGCCGACGGTATACCATAATACAGAGATTAAAATTCATTTAGCTTATTGGAAGATGTTTTAGTGCCACCTAGGAAGTGATCTATTGTCCTAAAACCAAAAGTGAATGCTCTCTGGCTCCATATATTATTTAATGACACATGATTCAGTTTGATTTAATGCTGCATTAGAGTCAGCATGGGACTACTGCCGTGCAGCTACCTGTAACACACAATTTTCATAGTTCTGAGGTAATGCCCAAAGCAAAGTAAGAAACAGCTCAGGCTATGACAAATACTACTGTATTTTGTGTCCTGTTGATGTGATGGGTAGCAAAGATACAACGGTCAGCTTTGCTCCTGTTTATCATGCTGTAGACTACTGTGATTTTTACATAGAATTACTGTACTTATGCAAAACAGCAATAGACACTTTATAAATATAAAAAATAAGTCAAAAATCCTTCTGCAATGCATCTATAAGATAATTCAAATGGGACTCAACAAAATGGCAAGGAACACTAAAAGAAGAGAAAAAATAAGAACTGACCTTTTTGCCACTTATGCCTAAACTTGTTGGTCACAATGCACAAATTGCACAAAGAGCATGCAGCACTTTAAGTGTGCTTGCAAACAGTCCCTCCTGAGCCTTAGTGCCTTCTGAGAATTGTGGTACAAATCACCATGTGACTCAACTGCATCTATGCCTATTTCTTTTTTTAACTTTTTAAGGTCTCATCAAGAGTAGAAGACTACATAGGAGTGATTTTATGCTAACAGAACAATCACTCAAACAAAATAGCAATGCACTTTACCTCTGAAATATTCCCTTTCTAGTAGTGAACTTCTCAATTTGCTCAGTAAATTTTTCAAAATGTGTCTGCATATACATATGAGTCAATCTACTTCTTTCTATTAGTATTTTTAGGTGAATTGTATTTTCTAAGAGAGTAAGAAAAAAATCCCAAATATTTATATACCTCTAAAATTCCTAGGTGTGCATGACATCTATTTTGTAGTACCATGATTTTTTTTATGTGAAACAAATAGTTCAGTTTGATGGAGCAAATGGAAATTAGACTGATTTACACAGGTCTCTATATGCTTTTGGAAACTCTTCTGTCTTTATTTTAGCAGTGCAGTCAGTTACTATAGCCAGTTAAAAAGCTGATTAGGTTTGCAGAGTAGTTAAAATGCTAACCATAAAAAAATAGAGGAGACTACTCCCATAGGGAAGGGCATGGAAGACCTTTTATTAAAGTTTTTTTGTTAGGGTTTTATTAAAAAGACACATTTTGCTGTTTGAAGACTGTAAATACTATGAAAAATACATGCCCTGAAGGCACGTTATGGGGAAAATCCAGAACAAATCTTAACTAAACTACATTTTCTTAAGTCAGATTTGAATATGAGGCTACAGTTTTACACATTAAAACATGATAGTATAAGCAACTTTACTTCATATTTTCCTTTACTTACGCAGGAAAACAAATATCTACATGTGTATGCACAAATATATATGTAAAGAGGACTTCTTCAGCATTTTTTTTTAGAATGAAATCAAATATTAACATTCTGTGAGGTTAATGGAAACAAGGCTGAGTACATTTCATGTAATTCTTACCCTTCTTCCTCAACTCTTCAGCATTAATGCTGCTTTCTGTTACTGTGCTTTGGTCTTCTGAAAGAGTGATGGTGCAGACAGTCAGCCTCACAATTCAATATAATTTTAAAAAGTGTACTCTGGGGAATCTTTGTTTCATTGTCAAATATTTGTATTCATACTTTTGCACATTTCTTAAGAAACACAAGGTCTAGAAGCCTACTCTAATGTGGTTCTGAGAATCAATAACTCAACAGCCAAGAGCTGGCGTTAACAACACAATACTAGGAATAAATCTGGTCGGTCCACAACACAAGGGTATGGGAAAATTCTCCAGGATCTAAATTTTAAGTAGAGCAAGAGGCATGCAATATCTGCCATCTCCCGCCACCATGGTGCAACCCCTTCCTCTTGAATAATTTGGGTAATCAAAGCATGATTGCTGTCTTTGTCTTTATGATTATCTGCAGTACACAGGCCTGAGTGGATATCTTCTCATCTCCTCATTTCTCATTTCCACAAAGAGATTCCAGTGCTAAAGAAAGGCTGTCGAAGATCCCTGAAACATTCATGCCTCTCTAAAGATATTTTTACTGGATACAGAAAACCCGCACCTTGAATGATTGTGTAAAGTGAGACTTCTTGTAACCTCTTCAGACAGTTCAATCCTTGTAGTGTTCCATTCTTTTCCATTTTGTTGTAGTAAAGAAAAATGAGTTTTCTCTTCAAAAGCCTGTCCCCTTCTTAATTAAAAATGTTTATAGGCAGTCGAATTATTGTTTAATATTTACTGACTTAACGGCCCAATTTGATAGTTTGGTTTTAATTCCAGAAACATTGGAATAAAAAAATCTCCCATATTTTTCAATGATCCATTCTAATCTTGTTCATTTGATCAAGATACACTCGGAAACACATAGAGCTAGTTGTAAATCAATAGGGACAAAAGAATTACTTTTTCAAAGTTTGGGTGAATCGCTGCCTGTAAAATGGCAAAAATCAGAAAGCAAATGATCAATCAAACTCAAGAAAACCATTCTTTTATGTATATTCAAATCAGAAATTCTTATAGGAAAAAGAAACAACAGCTACCCCAAATAAAAAGTATTTTTAAACAGTTTTTAAAAAAGTAGTTTTCTTTAAATGAACTGTTTCAGCCATTACAACACTAAACTAATAATCAGTAATGTATAAGAACAGAAGGGATATGAAGGCTTATGTCCTTTCATAATTCTTAACTTTGAAGGACAGGAAATCCCTTTTAGGACTTTCAGTGCTAAAAAGACTGTGGATTTTCACATGGAAAAGAAAAGAAGTATTTTTTTTTGCATTTTCTAGTATGTTCATAGGGAAAAATAAGTGCTTGAGACTGCATCCTGACTGTAGATAGTAAAGTTTAAAGCTATGAATAGATAACTCAAAGTAGAGAGCAGGGCTACTGGGTTTGTTGTTGTTGTGAATTACAAATTTCATATGAGAAAAAGATTGAAGTACCTCCTACTAAGATAAACAGGAATGCCTAATAAAATCTATCTCAAGCCTGAGAAAACTTTGTCTTTTAATACGTTTGGAGAGTGAGAATTTCAGATTATGGCTGTATCTCAGGCTGTTGGATTTCTTTCAGTGTAGCAGTGACTATTAACAAGATATACAAAATGGGCTCATTATCAAAAGACAAAAAGGATCTTATCTTCAGTGCCCAGATAAAATATGGGAAAATCAGCATAAATAGTATTTTCAAGTTCAGTCTTGAACTAAGTCCTGAAATAGAGATGGGAATAGATTCTCTTTAACAACTGAGCTGAAATTTAGGACTGAGAAAGTACAGAGAAAACCCACTGGAAGGAAAACTGGCAATTGGTGTAGGCCAAGGATTGAAGTCTAGAATATTAAGTTATAAAAAAAATAAATGTAACAGCTCCTATATCCTTATTATGCAGGGGTTCATTCTTTCTATTTTTTTTATTTTTTTTTTTTTTTACGACTATTGTTTTGAGCAGACTTGGCCATGAAGGGAGAAATTCATGGGTGGGATATTCTCTTTAATCTTTAGCAGACACATTTGTCTGCTTTGAGAGTAGTAATATGAATAACCAGCCAGGATGTCATTGCTGCCTCTGTTTTGTGCAGAGAAGGCCATGTCAAATGAACTCAGGTGAGTCAAGATGCTATTTGCAATTCTCTAGGTCTAGACTAGGGGTGCGGGGTAGAGAGTGCGCATATGTCATTCCCCATTCTCCACCTATCATTTCGCCTTAAAGCACAGGAGGTTTATTTCAAATTTCCGCCCTCATCTCTTGAATAAACTTACTTAAAAGGAAAACATTACAGTGACTTGTTATCCAGCCCTTTATATTTGAGTTAGATAAGCAAAAGGATCATGATGAATCATCACCTTGTTGCAAGTCTGCTGCTGTCCAAATGCCTTTTCTATTGTACTAACCCACCTTCAAGTGGTTTTAGTCAAGGGTTCTATCACTTGTGGGTACTCTTGTTTTCAGAAGAATTCATAGTTATTTTTCCTGCAAGTGAAAATGTATGTGCAACCTTCACATGAGACTGCCCACATCTTAATTCCATCCCTTGTTACAATAATAATATTATGGATGCAGAAAACATTTTTATTTTTTTTGTTTTCAAGAAGAGAGAGCATACCATAGTTTTGTTTTTTAAAATACACAGATATCCATTTCAAATTGCAAATTACTTTGACTCTATCAAGATACGCCACATACATTTTATACACTACTTTTCACTTGGTAATTCAATTTGACAGATGTGATGAGACTGAGACAAGCCATATAACCATCTGTGGTAACACTTAGAGCTTCTCAAACTACAGCACACACATCCACCTGAAAAAACTTCAAAAAAGCATCTATTTTCCACTTAAAATAATAAAAAAAACCCCCAAACCCTTCCCAGACATGGGTAACTACCTAGCCATGACTTGCTGCTATATGAATCAAGGCCAAAGAGTAAAGGATTAGAGAAATAAGCTATCATTTACCCCAGTGAGGAACTTAATATAACCCTCTTTTTTTTTTTTTTTTTTTTTTGGAGTATGCTGTAAAAGGCAGAAGACAGCACATCCTTGCTGAAATGAGAAAGTGCATGCACAGCTTTCATACTTCTGTATGAGACATAACTGTACATTGCAAGACCCAATGCAATAAGTCTTTGACTGAACTGCACATTACGCATAGAACAAATCTGATGGTTCAGGAAGTGCAGAACTAATGATGCATGCACTTGGAGACCACACAGTATGTCTGACAAATCCAGAAGTGGGGTGCTGGTGTGAAGCTTTTGTTTCAGAGATCTTAGAAAGGCACAACCATAACAAAGACTGCATGTCAGAGTCATCAACTACCCAGAAACCTTAGTGTTATAGGCGAATAAAACATGTGCCACATGGAAAATATTCTTTAGTGAAAGAAAACACTGTTGGGAAAATCAAGGAACATCAACAACTTATGTGTGTAGTGTAGAAATTGGGTATTGCTGCTGCCTCTAGTCACATCACTGGTCTCATCCAGCAATGCTGGGGGTACTGGCAGTAGCTAAGGAAATGACGCTGGGAGCTCTGACCTTAGGAAAAAACTATCTACAGAAAAAGTAACAGTCTGCTATGGCCACAGAAGATTAATGGTAACACTCTGGCAATCAACTTTGCAAGAGACAGTAAAAAGCCAACATCTCACAGGGGAGAAGAAACTCAGAGCTACTGATGCAGCTGCTATATTAGCTTTGTGTCTGGGTATGATGCTTGAGCAAGCAGGCTTGCTTTAAGAACACCAGTGGCGGGTACATAGTTTTCACTTTAACTTCATAGACACTTTAAGCCTCACAATACAATACAGAATCCTGTTCTTTTCATGTGAGGACAAGTAATAAGAATGTATTGATTTGACTTTTACTCCACTCTCAATCACAGTTTGTAAACTAAATAAGGAGTTCATGACTTGAACTCCTTATTTAGTTCATGAGTTCATATCATCAAGACTTCAGTAGGAAGTTTAGGAGTTCATGACTTCATATCATCAAGACTTCAGTAGTTCAAACAAGAATTTAATTTTCTCTGCATAAAATTCAGGGATAACAGTATGAGGATCACTATGATATGCCATTCACTAAAAAAAAATAAACATATTGACAACTGTAGATGGGGTGAGAGAGGAGGCCATTGTAAACATGAACGAATTGAACTATAGCCACAGGTCTTTAACAAAATCTATACTATCATTTGTGCAATCTGTGTGTATTAACTAACTACTAACTTTATCAAACATTTTCCATGATTTTTTTCTTCAGGTTTGAAAAACATTGTCACACTTTTCTTCAACACAGTAATATATATTGGGGAATTGAAGGGAACCACAACAGTGCAGAGAAGAAGGCAATTCCTTTCCTGAACTTTTGTAAATATATAGATAATGTTGTATTTTCACAGTTACCTGTACATTTCTTGATATTGCTATTTCTTTTTCCATGTGATCCTAACTTGCATCCAAAGTTCTCCTCCCAAAATTCTGCAAACCAGACATTTCTTCGATTGTTAGCAAGTGTTCGGCTCCGAAAATATCTATCGAATCCTACATTTAAGAGAAGTGAAGGAAACATTAAAATATGATACAGCATAAAAATAGTCATATAAAGACAATAACAAATGTTGCATGATTATCAGCACAAGAAAAATCTTTAGGCAGAAACTACTATAATAAGATATTTTTATGAACGTAGTAGTGTCTAAAGATTAACAAAATTGTGCATTTTTTATTGTTCCATATTTACTGCAGAACAAGATTTTTTTCAAGTACCAACAGCACTTTAAGAGACTCCAAAACTCCAGGAGAATTCTACCACTAAAAAAAAAAAAATAAAATTATGCAGATAGGTGGGGAAACAGCTTAATTTTTAATGCACAGATGACACAAATAAGGAATTGGGTACCTACAAGAAATTAGACTGACTTAGTCAAAGACTGTGATCCAAATACATTTAGTTTCAAAGCCACCTAAAATCAATGCGTAACTCTCTGTTGAAACAGGGAGCTTCCAGAAAGCCTAAAATTCTGTTTCTATTTGCATATTTAATGACCCCAATTGAGAAAATAAAGATTCCTTCTTAAACCTGATCAGATTTTGCACCAGCCTTATCCCTGCAACCCAGCAGTCATAATGAAATAATGACTAACACATACCATCTGGATTAAGCTCTTTATAAATATTTCCATGTGGCTAAATTCTCCAACTAGCATCAATAATGCTCAATTTTTCTAATCATTTACCAGTTTAGAGCACTTACACAGACAGTAAGAGATGTTAATACGTGCAGTACCCTCCTGGGAATAAGGTGTTGCAAACCAACAACCTTCACTTTATCCACTAAATCAGAAACTTTGTTGATATAGTGGCTTCTTAAAGTAAATTTAGGAGAAGAAAGCAGAGTCTAGATTAATCTCCTCCTGGAAAAATGAGCTGACTTATATCATTCACCAAATATTCTCCATTTTTCTCCTGAAGAACCACTAGGCTATGGAGAAGAAGCTCTTCACCACACATGCTCTCATTATTAGACAACTGTAAGATTACCTAACTGCAGATTCATCATCTCCTCAACTCAACAGTGATATTAAATGAATATTGGATCAAGCTAACTCAAGTTACTTAGTTAGAAAGTTTTCCCTGATTTCCCTGTAATCAAGGACTACATTATTTTTTTTATTTTTTTTTTCTTTTAAGAGAGCAAGGGTACTTGAACACTGTCAGAAAGTGAGGGGTTTGTGCCATGTGCATTCCTACCATCTATTGAGGTTCTCTTGGGCAGAATGGTTACTGCTCCTTCCGCAATCTCCTCCTGCTGCTGAACCGGCGAAATTTTTGACCCCCAACTATCTGAGCCAATCCAGAGGAAATGTCCAGACTGATTAGCTTTTTTGGCTGCTTCCAGTATACGTCTACAAAGACACAACAAATGTCTAATTAGGCAAACTGCATTTACAAAAAAAAATTGAGAATCTGCAGCATTAATTCTGGCTATGTATAGGTAAGCTTATATTAACCAATTACTCAAGAGTTTTCA
Source organism: Psilopsiagon aymara (assembly GCA_024733675.1). Classification (NCBI taxonomy): domain Eukaryota; kingdom Metazoa; phylum Chordata; class Aves; order Psittaciformes; family Psittacidae; genus Psilopsiagon; species Psilopsiagon aymara. The sequence goes on from JANRGW010017619.1 coordinate 9,505, forward strand.
CAGTCTAAAGCATATTCAAAACCAGCTGTAGTGAACTTAAGATACAGTACCATACAAATTAATTTGTTTAAGCTTTAGCCATATTTTTATAGCATTCTGATTGGTTTCTTCCTTTTTCAGTCACCAAGTAGTAATCTATTGGAGCTGCACTCTTAGGAACTAGGAACAGGTTAAATCTCCCCAGAATGAAGGATCAGAACACTATATAATTTCAACTCAATTTGTTATCACCAGATTTACAAGAATTTTAACATAAAACTGAATCTGAAACGCCTGCGTTACTCTATTCTGCACCATCCAATTGAGCATCTCTGCAAAGAGAAGCATCTTCAACACATAAAAAAAGAAAACAGGCACCTAATATCATCTTCATTGGCAAACATGATGACCGCTCGAGCATTTGGAGTTTCCAACAAGCGCTTGATGATCTTTTCAAATTCTCCTGGTCTTGGTTCCCGAGGGATTTTGAGTGACTGAGCAATGCAAACACCTCCTGAGAAACATTTAAAGGAGGAAAAAGAATTTTAATTTGCTAAATAGCCACTTTAGATAATACATAACCAGGCAGGGAAAGAAAAGAAGGTGTTAATCTGAGATACAGCAGCACAGCCAAAACTTACATTATCAGGGGCTTTTTTTTTAAATAACACTGTATGAACTTACACAGTTAATGCTGCAATTAAAAAGTACAACTCTGTTAGCTGCTTCTTTACTTATATAAAATCCTAAACAACATTCTGAGACAGATCGTAAAGCACCAAACTCTGGCTCAGCTGCACTGAGTTTCACAGACCTACCTCAACTTATAAGAGTAAGAACCCAGCTTTGCCACATGATTGCATTTAACCATGGAGACACAATCTGAAGGTTATCTGACATTCATAATGTGGCTCTTCATTATTGGGAACTATCGTACGCCTCTGTTTTTTCAACAGAGAGTAAAAGGTTAGTAATAAATGTTGTGATTACAAAATCAAATAGAGAACGTAAAATGTTCTCTTATACATACAGATAGCTTCTAATTGTTATTAAGACATCCCTAATTAAGTTGTCTTAATTATTTAAGAGGCTTGTGGTTGACATTGAATATTCTAAATTACTGATCAGCAAATGAACGCAAATTCAGAAATTATATTTATATCTCTTCCTGACAGAAGGAAGAAAGTGCTAATTGAAATATCTACATTTTACCTGTCCTTGAAAAAGGCACAAATTTCTATTTGGTGACTTCTAATGGCTTTTATGTACTGGTACATGGGATTCTCTATCTACTTCCTGGTTACAAGATTTATCTATGTTCAAGCATATGAAGAAAGAAATTCCTTAAGCCTGTTTCATGAAGTGCTGAGTTCAGATTGGCACCAACTTCCTATACCATACATCATCTTTTTATGATTGTTTCTAATATGTTTATTTTAATTATTTTTTCTCTAAAAACTCTTGCCTGATTTGCATTGATACATCTAACTCCCACCAATATTTGCTCTTGCTTGTTGTTATTGCCAAAAATAAGACCCTCTTGTGGAGAGTCTAATCATTAATAAAATGAGAAAAACAAAGAAAATGAGAAAATGTTTGCTTTTAACAAAAAGCAACATATTACTAGACAGAAGTAAAGTAAATGATACTTTTGCATCTCTGCATCTTATTCTTCTATATTGAAGATTACTTTCAGAGTGAGTAAGCATAAGAATGCATTTTAAAAGAGCTGTTGTAATTTTAATGAATGCTGGTATTTATTTTTGATGTACAAGATTATTTGGGGCATATAAGTGTCTATGCATTGAAGGTAATTAGACAACTAAACACAGTTAGATGGCTATGTTGTATATGGGGAGGCTTTCCAACTTTCTCAACAGTTTTGTTCTCCCTGTTAATATGTCAATCTTCTGTTTTTCCGAAGTACTTTAGAAATTAGGTTGATACACTTAATGCCTTCTTAGTTTCAGTCTGTAATAATAAGATCAGATTTCTCCAGGTGCCCAACCCTCTGAGGTGGAAGACAGGGACAGGGAACAGAATGATGTCTCATAATTCAAGGGGCTCAGAGACCTGCTGCACCACTTGGACACACATAGATCTATGGGGTTGGATGGGATCCACCCGAAGGGACTGAGGGAGCTGATGGAAGTGCTCACCAAGCCACTTTACACCATTTATCAGCTGTCCTTGTTAACTGGCAGCTCCCAGTTGACTAGAGGTTAGTGAATGTGACACCCATCTACAAGAAGGGCTGGAAGGAGCATCTAGAGAAACACAGGCCTGTCAGCCTGACCTCAGTGTCCAGGAAGGCTATGAAGCAGATTGCCTTGAGTGCCATCATGTGGCACATACAGAACAAGCAGTGATGGGACCCAATCTGCATGAGTTTACGAAAGGCAGGTCCTGCTTTACTAACCTGATACCCTTCTGTGACAAGGGGACAAGCATATTGAATGAGAAAAACTCTGTGAATGTTGTCTACCTAGACTTTAGCAAAGCCATTTCCCATGGCATTCTCCTGGAGAAACTGCCTGCTCATAGCTTGGACAGGTGTATACTTCACTGGATAAAATACTGGCTGGATGCCCAGGCCCAAAGACTGGCAGTGAATGGTGTTCATATCTTTATTAATGATTTGGTTGAGGAGTTGAGTACATTCTCAAGAAGTCTGCAGATGACACCAAGCTGGGCAGGAGTGTTGATCTGCAAGAGGGGAGGAAGGCTCTGCAGAAAGATCTGGACAGGCTGGATCAACAGGCCAAGGCCAAACAAAATGAAAGTGCTTATGAAGCTTTTTTTATTTATTTTACTCAAAGAATAAGTAGGAATTGTTCAAAGCTGCCCCACACTTCTCAGTGTCTAAGAGGCATTTGGGCAGTGTGTTTAATGACATGCTTTAACTTTTGGTCAGACCCAAATTGGTCAGGCAGCTGAACTAGATAATCACTGTAGGTTCCTTCCAGCTGAAATACTTCTATCTTATTTTCTTCTATTCTATGCAGTATTTAGAAAATTATGGGGATTAATTATCAGATTTTGTTCGGCTTTCACAGAATTTCATTGACCTCAATAGCTGTTTGCACAGGCAGATCTTAAGTTGGAATCAAGTTTATACATGGCATAAGTGAAGCATGGAATTATCAGCTGCCAGTATAAAAATAACTACTTTCAAATTCAATCAGCCAGCTTTAGTCACAGCCAAACATTTCCCTTTTTTCAGCTATACACCAATTTCTTGGGTTGTTACATTATTAATTTATTAGATTGAGAGAAGCATACAACAGCATAGATTTATCCTGAATTCTTGTCTGCTTTACATGAAAGAAATTTTATTTGCAAATCAGAACATCTTCTATTTCTAGCAAAAATTGTTTGCACATTTTTCTTTATGATCTATAAATAGCATAAAGATATAACATAAATAAATTACTCTTATCTGCTTTAAAATTTAATACAATGCCTTTTTATGGCAATATGTTTGACCACATTTTTACGAACAAGCTGGCTCCCCATGATGGACAGCTAATTTGCCAACAGCAACAGATGAGACTGTATAGGAGGTGACCCTCATACTCACCAGATATCTTTGACAATCCAGTAATGAAAAGATGGACACTGTATTATGAAAAGCTTTAGCCAATTTTCTGAATTGCTATTAAGCTATTGTGATAGATACTCAGAAAGTCCTTTACTGCAACCTCTTTCTCAAGTAACAGTGATGAAATGAAAGATAAATATTTAGCAGATATCCTGTAAATTTAACAATCAGCAATTCACTGTTCAAAAAATAAAAAATGGAAGCAAATGCCAAGCTCCCAACTGTCCCCAGAGTAATTCAGGCACAGAAAATAACACAAATCCTAAAAAAAATTACATAAAGGAGTAATTTGTTACCTCATAAATTTTGAGAGTACATTTTTTAACCATTCCTATTTATGCAATGGCCCTTAGGAAAAAAACATTCTTTCCATATAAAACTCAAATGCAAATATTACAAAATGCACATATACAATACACTATATAGAGCCATCTACAAAGTGCGTGGAATGGATATCAAGCAATGAAAAACTGCACTATCCAAAAAGCTGTTTTCATTCAAAATTGTGTAGAAGAAACACCATTCCATCATTGCAGCAGCAAGTTCAATCATGACTGTACTGTGCATCTTAGCATCTCTGCATTGAAGAATGTGTTAAGTACTACCAGGAACAAAATAAAATGCAATTCAGCCTTGTTGCTATATTTATAATGAATTGTGCAAGCTATCTGCGACACACTAAACAGTTTGTGTACATCCTTGTCTATATATTGCATATACAGCAGTTGCTCAAACAAATAACAGAGTATCAATTTTCAGCTAATGATGAAATTCTAGACCCACAGAGGTACTTTTACAACATTATGATGTCTGACCTCTCAGCACCCTGCTGGCTTTGAAATTTACAGCCTGGCCTAAGTGTCCAGACCCAGGGAGAGATGAGTGTCTAGGAAAAGGATTCACAGGAGCCAGCAACTGAATGAGGAATAATTATTCTTCCAAAATAGCTATTAGAAGTACTAAAAAAGAGCACGTTTTAAGGCCAGTAATTAGGATAATCTTATGAAGTGCTCAAAAAGAGATTTCTCCAAAATCAAGAAGAAATAGGGTTTGAGAACAGATGTCTTATACATTATACCAGTGGGTTTACCATTCACAGTAGAGGTGCCAAAGGGCAGATGATTCAGACACCTAATGTCCCTGGAGGATATATGACTATGAATCAGAAGAACAAATTCTGCCTACATATTTTGCTCTGTCAGCATTTCTGACTGACTTGGCATGATGACCGCTTGTCCCTGTTGCTGGTTTCTAAAATGTTTGTTATCCTTCATCGTCTGGGAATGTACATGAAAAAATTCATTGGTCTACATTTCCCTTGGCTAAAATAACAATTAATTTAACATTTGTATGAGGAAATGAGAGCTAACTATCCCCTTACTGAAAAGGAAATGTGTTAAAACCTGGTCAATTAAAAGGATTTATGAACGGTCTTCAGAAAAGATGTTATTGAGGCCAAGAATGGAGTTGGACAGTCAGACTTATTTTAGCTAGTTCAACTAGGAATAAATACTGTAATTGTATCCACTCTTATTGTACCCATTCCCTAATTCATATATGACATAGAAGATGAAATAAAGGCTTTGTATCTGTCACACATTTTAAATACATTAAGATAGAATTGATGGAAAGTAGGTCTTCAAGTACTCTGGGGAAAAGTTAAAAAATGTCATAGCACCACACTCTGCTACGTCTCTTTTGTCTGTTCTCAGACCTGTAAAACTAAGGTTGTACTTAGTCATCTCAGAGCTATATCTGTGGAATAAAACAGTTAAAATGAGCTGCACTGTGTACAGTGCATCATTAAAGGGAAATACAGTAATGATAAGTACCCATTTGTCTTGTGTCTAACAGTTATCAAGTGTGATATCCAGTGCCTGGGGGCAGCAGACAATGAAATGAAGGAGAGCAGAGGTAGGAGATGGAAATCAGGCTCACAGTAGCAGCTACCCCACTCATCATCAGGGGATCAATCCACCCACTCTGCAACATGGTTTGCAGCTGGGAACTTGTGCACTTTTAAAAGATGGACGTAACCAGACCTGATCTACAATAATATGGGTTTGAGTTGTTCTTTCCTTTGTGATAAAAATCACATCTTAAACAAATTTTTCCACGCTAAGGCTTGGCTTGCTTACAGGTGCTCTGTATAACACAGCTCATGGGAAAAAAGCTGGTCACCAAACAAAAAAATGTTAGATTTTGAAGATATTGTCAGTACACTGGAACAGTGATCTTTTCCCTTTCTTTTTCGCTCTTAAAACAAAGATTCTGCAATGAAAAAAAAAAAAAAATAAAAGGAAAATGTAGTACCTACATCATTTTGGAGGCTAAATGTATGATGATTTTTTAATAAATATTCATTTTAGCTCTCATGGGTTCTGAATTCACAAGATGGCATGCTAATTGTAAACCATTAAATACTCAAGTACATGGAGGTGTGTGCTGGAAGTGATGTTGAATGTGTTTTTGGAAAGCAGCAAGCAGACTTGGTAGGAAACTTGCACTAAGAAATAAATTTCCTGAAGCAAAGATTTGAAGTTGAAATTAAATGTAAATACCTGGACACTTTTTCTCCTATCCCAGCTAGGATCCAGCACTATATTATAGACCAACTAAGTAGGATACATAAGAAAGGACACTGTGTAAGTTCAAGTGTGTTCGGTGTTGGGACCACAACCATACTACTCAGAACCAGTTTATCCTGAACTATTTTATCTCCCCACGTATATAACTAGTCTTACCATTCTGAAAAGTGAATGATCAAGTCATGCAGTTGCTTTAAACTACCTATCAATTTCTCAGCATAAGGAGGCATATCCCACCTGACACAGTATGCATCAATTGCAAGTCAATTATTTCATGGCAACTTCATCACAAATCACATTGCTCCTGAGAAAGATCAAGACAAACAGCCAGAGCACACCTGGGACCCAGTCCTACCTGGCAACATTTTTTCAGATGCCTTCAAGTATACTTTTTCTTTTATTAAGATGAATTATATGTGACTGGTCACTAGGCCAATAAAATTTTAATGCAGGCCTTAAGAAAGTTTCCAAAATATATTACCAAAACATTTGAAGGCAGAAAAGTTCTTATTCCAAGTAGAGGAACAGATGTCAGAGACTCAGAAGATGCCTCAGTAAGAAGCTCTTCTGTGAGGTGCACAGGAGAGTGTCTGCTGCTGTTGCAAGCAGACACTGCCTCTGCCTGACAAGAGGCTGCACACTTCTGGCAGTATCACATGATGCAAGATAACATGAGGAAAACCAGACAATTACATTTCTCCTCCTTTTCCATTCCCTCTTTCCCCTAGTTATAATGAAAGTTCAGAAAATCTAGACCTGTTTATATTGAAAGTCTATTCCAATTGCCAGAAACCTAGCTCAGCACAAAGAGATATCAAGAAGATGTGCCACGCTGAAGTTCTGTTTCCAAAAACAGGAATAGCACTGTGACTTAGTGAATACAAGAAGACACTCTTTTTAAGCAGATAGTTCATTATTTGATAAATTCGGATGCTAAGAATTTTGAATGTTAAAGAAAAGTAAGATACATGACTGTTCTGCATGTGACTTTCACTGGTGCTGAAAATCAGGAATTCTTAGGAATTATTATTTAAACTGTGGTCAGGTTGCTGCCATCCTCTTGTGTATCCCTAGATGTCTTTAGCAATAATTTTCTAGAGTATGAGTCAACAGAAACTCAAGAGAGATTCAAATTTCTCAAGCAATAATTGTTCAAAATGTAAATATCTCCTTAATGCCAAAGTACAGTAGCTGAGAGGTCTGAATGGAGCCATGCGTTCTATCCAGAGCTACCTTCATTTAACTACACCAAGAAACCAACAGTCACCAATGTGGCTATATGGAAAGCTTAGCTTTACAAATAAGCACTTGAGCCTTCTGCAGTCTCCGTGCCCCCACTGAACTTGCCATGGCATCTTCACTGCTAGTCCAAATCTAGTTAAAAAAAATCCCATTTCAATGCACCTCCTTTGCTACAGTCACAAATTAACTGCAGTATGGAAATACCAAAAAGTCTTGTGGCTTTTCATTTGCTCAGAATCTCACAAAATACTTTAGCAAACAATTAATGTACTCGCTATCACAAAGACAGTTAATTCTTCAGCCAATAGTGGAAACATATTTGAGGCAAGATATTAAAAAAAAAAAAATTAATAAATTAAATAACAATTCGTTCTGAATGGACAAAAGTGGCACTTAGTACCCACTATACTAAAGCATAATGGAGAATGAGAGATTTTGTTGCAATCTTTCAACAGACAAAAACATTCCATATTTTGAGCCCGTACATTGGTGTCCTTTTCCCGTTATTTAAGTAAAACTATATTTTATCAAAATCCCTTAATATCTATTACTAAGTTGGCTTTTTGCACAAGCAGATTAGGGATACTTTTTTACTAACATGCCAGCTACAGTCATGAGCTTTTCTACTCAAAACTAAGAGCTTTTAAGAGATTACAGTCTCTCATTTATTTTAGAGTTTTAGAAAAGGCCTTTGAGCAATGTTTTTTTTGTGGGGCCTTCCTTTTATTCTTTCTTTTGAAAGAAAGTAAAATCAGAAGACCATGAAAGAAAACAAAACATTCTGATGAACACAATTCACAAATTCCTCTGAAACCCGTGTTTTCGCATTCGTATATGTATTCATAGGCACACAGCCATGTATATTTCACAACCACATACACTCATACAGATACTTCAATCATAGACAAAGCAGATGTTAATTCTAAAATGGAATAGGAAGAAAGAAAGAAAAAAACCCATCTCTAGCTCCATATGAGACAACTGGCTATGGTCTTCAGTCATCAGAGTCTGTCTCTAAGGTGACATGCTTCAAGAGTGACCTGTTATTTCATACTTCCATTCTGAACAGTAAAAAAATCCTTTTCTCTTCTCCTCTCTTCTCCTCTCTTCTCCTCTCCTCTCCTCTCCTCTCCTCTCC
>JANRGW010017620.1:0-64768 GCA_024733675.1 Psilopsiagon aymara
GGGGGGGGGGGAAGAAGGGTTTTTCCCCTTCTCTTTAGGCCCCTGGAACATGTGCAGCTGCACAGCAATAAAGGAAGTATTAGAGCAGCCCCGGCGCTGCTGACCAGCCCCGAGCCATCCCTTCAGGGCAGTGTGGCCCGGAGCCCGCGCCTGCAGCTCAAGACCAGGGCTGTAATTACCTCTGCCAAGAGAACAAATAGAAACGATACCCAAAGCCTCACCAGTGGGTGGTTGTAGTAGATACAAATCAATGGTAATGCCGGCGAGTGCTTGGGATAATGGCGCAGCGGGGCTGGGCAGTGGGTTAATCTCAAGAGAAGCTGCCAGATCCCATGGGAAGCTCTGTGGGATGGGTCTGCCCAGAAGGAGAGGGATGAGTCTGTGATGGGACCGAATCGTGATGGGGATGGGGCTGTGGTGTCCTGGAAAGCCAAGCAGAGAGGATGCCAAGTATAAAGCCACTCCTGATGCAGGCAGAAAGCAAGTCCTGTCAGTGCTTGTAACTGCAACAGAAATGATGATCTGGGAGGAAAGATCAAGTGGGAAAACCCTTTAGAATCCTATTGCCACCACATCCCAATTCACAACAGTCAAAACCCGACCCCCAGCAACCTGCAGACATGAATCCATGGGTTCCCGGATCTCTTGCACCTGGATAGGTGCATACATCCTGCACCTGGAAGCAGACGCATGGCTTTGCTGTAAGATCCCCTCTGAGGTCAGGGAGCTCACGAGCTGCTTGCATTAACACCATTTGATGCACCCCATCAAGCCCGGGGGGGGGATGATCTGTGCCTCCAGACACAGGTTCTGCTCTGGATGTGTCAAACACAGGCAGCATCTGAGGGGCTGTCATGCTCTGGCCTAGGGAGCTCCAGCACTAAGCTTCCCCTATGGGCAGTGCACTGGGCACAGCCTGGTACCCCGATCTCATCCTCACTCCTGTGACAGCATCGAAAATTGCTGCTTGGCAGCACCAATCCCCCCCCCCAAATCCATTCTCCCCTTCCTGCCCTTCCCCATCACCACCTTGGCTGCCCAAATCTATGCTTGAGCCTTTCTGGAACAGCCACTAGATGGCAAACGCAAGTTGTGCTGGAGGGGAAGCGGGGCTGCGGCGTGGGGAGCGAGTGATGGACCACGCTGCGCCCAGCGCAGCATCCGCGGCCACCAACGCTCCTGCACGAAGCTGCTGCTCTGGGTTTGTGCTTGGTCCTGCTTGTGGGACCCGAAATGAACCCAAACACACGGTGCTGGGAATCGTGGAATGGTCTGGGTTGGAAGGGACCTTAAAGCTCATCCAGCTCCAACCCCCTGCCACGGGCAGGGACACCTTCCACTGGACCAGGTTGCTCCAAGCTCCATCCAACCTGGCCTTTAATGACATTGAGATGAGATTTGAAGCCAGGTTCTTACTCTGTATTACTTAGATGGAATAAACCCAACAGCAGTCTTAAAATGTGCCCTACATAGAATCACAGCGATCCAGAGGCCTCTGTAGAGTTATCAGCATGTCTGGTGCTTGCTGAAGTTTTGGTACTCATTCCCCTTGACGCAAATCACAGTCCCCTTTCAACAGGCTTTGGTTTCTAAGGCAAAGAGTGCTCTGGATGCTCCATCCCTGGCAGCATCAAATCCCTCACCTCTGCTTCCAGCAGCATCCCCGATGGGTTGATGGGCCAACCCCTCATGCTCCAGCATGAAGCTAAAGCAAATCACACCCCATCTGCTCCTAAAATGCCATTTTCCTCCATCACCAAGTTTTACGCTACTCACAAATCAGCATCTGGGTTTCCCACTGTGGTGCAGCACTCCAGAGGGAATTGCTCTTGGAGAAGGGCTGCGGGCTCCTGCCTCTCCTGCAGCGCACAGGTCAGAGCTAGCAGGGGCGAAGCACAAATGGGGAAGGGGCTCGGTCACTTTATACATCACAGAAGGAAAGGCTGCAGCATCTTCTTGCAGCTTCTCTCTCGCAGGGAGGGAAGGCAGCATCCAAGGCTGCAAACAGCAGCAGCAACAGTGAGGGAAGCCAAGGTTGCTCCTGGGCTGCTGACGGCAAGGAATAAAGATTCCAAGTCACTTTAGTGGCCAGTTCCCACCTTTTTGTCCCCTCCTCACCATCCTCTCACATGTATTTTGCACTGCTCGCTCCTGTTCTACAGAATCACCACTGAATGCAGCATCAACGCAGAGCTGCGTCACATCTAATTGACAGTGATAAATAAATGAAGTAACCCTTTTCCCTACCCACAAGTCATTCCTCTTATAAACTTCCACCACACAAACTCACACCCTGGACATCTCCATAAGCAGCTCTGGGCTGCCCCCATCCACTCAGGACCGCAGAACTGCTGTTTCCCCTGTCTGTGTTCAGAACTGCTGCTCCACACTCCTCACCTTTACTTTCACATTGACCCCTTTTGCAAGCATCTCTCCCTATGTTTCAGGTGTTCCTCTTGTCATCGCTTTACATAGATACTCAGTATAATATCCTTTCCCCCTCCTTCCTTTCTTCCAGCACCATTGGAGGAAGCTACTTGGGTAATTCACGGCAGCAGCGGGTTGCTGGGCCATGCATTATGCATGAGATGCAATCTTTATCTTTGCACTCCACTGTGTGCATCCTCAAGCAGAAGCAGCATCGCGCCTGCACGCAAAAGGAACATTAGCAGCTCAAAAAACAACATAGAAAAGAAAATAGAAAATGCCCATTTATTTAAAGGGAAGTAAAGAAAAACCCATCCTACCCTCCTCTCGAGCTGTTCTTGCTGGGATTGCTGAGCAGCAAAGAGCAGTCAAGTTGTTCCCACTTCCATTCACTGTTGAATAAACGGGCTTGGAGCTGCTGTGTTCAGTGCTGATGGGGAGCCCATAGGTGTCTGTGCACTGTGCAGCACTACCACAAGCACCCTCAGCTATAGGTGATGGCAATGGAGATGCACCATATCTCTGCAAAACAGCAAGCTTAAAGTAATAAATACATCAAGTAAGCCCCTTTTCCTGACAGCTACGGGACTGTGGTACTTACCTGTGCTGGGAGGATGCTCACTCTCTCCATCCCTCCTGGTACCTACATGTGCATATACACATATATGTGCACATCCACTTGGATTTTTGAGCCCATTCTTTCTTGCTGTTGGAGATCACTAAAGCCTGAATTAGCCACCCCTGTTCTCAGCTTTCAGAGCACATCATGGAGCCAGACCCCAAAGACCACCATTACTGAAGCTTTGAGCCTTTTTTGGCAGATCTGCCCTTATTAATCATAGAATCATAGAATAGTTAGGGTTGGAAAGGACCTTAAGAACATCCAGTCCCATGGGCAGGGGCACATCCCACTAAGCCATCCACCTTTCCCCCTCCCAACACACACACTTCACCTTCTCCTTCCCAAGGGCTGATGCCAGACCCCTCGGCCAGCTACATTGGGATCCTGTGACATGCCATGAAGCAGGGATATGGCAGGAACTGGTGCCACTGGAAGGTCAGATGAGTGAGGGCACACACTGCCAAGTCTTGTATCAAAAGCTTTTGGGTTAAATGCATAAAGCAGAAGGACACAGAAGAGATGCAGAAAACTCATGGGCCAAAACGACCCCCCAGCTTCCTGCCTCACTGTATTTAATATTCGGGGGTCATCTTCTGCTAGTGTAGAGCAATAAGATGCAAAGCTCATTTTAAAGTCCATTTAAAACCCACCTATGACCAACCTGAGCTCCTCCATCACCTCCTTTGCATAGGACCACTGCGGACGGGGGTTCTCCTCCAGCTCCGCAAGACAGGCTATGGCCAGCACTGGATCATCATCTCCAGGAACAGGGTGAAAGCTCAAGTACACAGCAGCTTGGAATGGCTGGAGGAGGAAACAAAGGACAAGAAAACAGGTCTGTTAAATCCCAGCAAGAGCGCAAAGCAAAGAATCAGGAAGTGGACCCTGAGAAGGAAAAAAGGGGGGAGAATGCCTGGGAATGGATAACAGGGAAAGGGAAAAGGGCACATGGAAAGGAAAAAGTAACAGGATAAAACAGAGACCAAAATATAAGGCCAATTACTTTTGATTCTTTGGCTTAGGGGCTAATTTATTGCAGCAGTAAATCACAGTTAGGACAGGTAAACCATGCCCAGAGCCTGGGTGTTATTTAGAGAACACAGTCATGACATTAACACTCAGAAAAGTGGGAAAATTTAACGGCCTAAAGCCCACATGTCACTCTTTATGGTCCCCCCTTCACTCAGCATGAAGGAATTCGGCACTTTCCCAAAGCCATTGGGGCTTCATGAGGGGTAGAAGGGGTTTATGGAGAGGCAGAAGGGGTTTGTGTCCCATTGCCTTAGCATCCCATCCCTGTGCTGGGCTCAGGCTGCAACTCCGCATCTTCTTCCCTCCCTGCCCCTACACTGTGGTGCTGGGGATGTGTCCCCCTGTACATTAACCCCCCCACATACATGCTCACTGGGGTACATCCCACCACACAGGGGTGAAGATGAAGTGGGGATAGAAGACCTTCAGCTATGATTCTGGTGCAGGGATTTGCTGTAGGAACCGAGGCTGAGCCTTTCATCACACCTCCACAGAGCATCTTGGCTGACAGGGAAGAACCCTTACACTGTATAAAGATGGTGTATACACAGAAATAGACTTTCCAGGGGTTAGAAGAGGCAAGGGGTTTGTTACAGGACCTGCCCCATCCCCACAGCCCTCCTCCACTGGTTCAATGGGGAGAAGTGCATGGAAGCAGCAGTTCATTAAGGCATTTGTGCTACACAACTCAGAAGAATTACACCCTGATGCTTTACCTGGTCCTGCACCAGTCTAGGGGTGCCATCCCATCCTATGCCGCTTTCCTCCTTCCTCTGCTGCAGTTAGACCTGGAGCAAGCATCCCATGCACTCCCATAGGATGCATCCAGTGCACAGGCAAGTGTCTGGGTCCTCATCTGTGATCCCCGCTGGCCCTCAGGGCTGCAAATGATGCTGTCAGCCTTGAAAAATGATGTCAAAGACATGACAAAGCCAACCTGCTTTGCCTCAAGTCATCAGAGCACATTATGCATTCTCCAGCAGTCATCTCATATGAAATTAAAGAACTCCATTGTGTGTGAATGGGAGAGATGAGTTCTCCACTTCTCCTGGGTGGACCCTGAGCCCATTTGCTCCCAGTTTCCCTCCAGGATCACTTGCTGTGAAATCCATGGTACCATTTGGCGGATATAAGAGCATCCCCTTGCAGTTCAGTGTTTAACTTCCAGCCCTCCCCCTGTCCTCAAGGTATGGAAAACACAGAGAAAGAGATTGTGTCACCGTACCAACCCGTAGCAGTGTTGCCTATAGTACACACTGGTGCTCTGACATCCCCACCAGTATTCTGCTTGCCTAAAGCCACATCAGGATGATGTTTCTTGGGGTAGATGGGAATATATTTAGGGAACGTGTTTAGTTACATCCTGTAAAAGCACAATAAACTTATCTCCAGACACTGCATTAGAGAAACGCTGTGATTTGAAAAGTTAACTTTGTTCTCAACCTCCTCCAGGCAGAAATGATAATAAAAACCAGCAAACCACTGGTGGATAAGGAGGAAAAAAAGGGAGAACCATGCAGCTCTGATTTCACTGCTCCTACCGGAGCAACACACCAGATGCACATGTGGGACGATGAGTTATAACTTGGAGACAGCTATTCATTTGTAACACCAGTAAATAAGGGTTGATGGGGACAGAGGAGGTGGTTTAAAGAGCGGTTCGTGTTGCTGAGTCCACCAGATGACACATTGGCACTTAAAAGCCTGAGGTGGTTTGAAATGCAGTGTGGATTGTCTTGTGTTTGATCTTCTAAACCCTTCTCTATCCATCACCGTCAGCCACTATCGAGATAACAGGACCAGTTTTGACGGGAGCCTGATTGGTTTTTGTTGGTGTAAAGGCAGGGGTGCACATGGGCCTGAAACCTGACATTTCTACCTCTCCTGCTGGAAAAATGTGACTTTAAACAGGAACAGGGCTAACTCCCACCCCAACCCCAATTTGTTTGATGGGATTCAGCCTGCAGAAGAGGAGGGATATTTGTATTTATGTCAGCTTGAGTGCAGGTTCGCACAGACCTGCTCCTTGATTGGTTTTAGCTGCACCTGATGGTAATGCAGGGAGAAAGATCGATATGAAGTGAGGTGGCCTGGTAACCTCCACAAACAGCACAGGCTTCACACTGAATACAGGGAACAGAGAAAGATCCTGACAACTCCATGCAGCCGAAGCAGTTTTGTACTGATCTGCTCTCCATGGACCCTCAAGGCCTTCTGCATTGTGCTGGTTTTTCCTCCATGATCCACATTTCAGGAATGAGCCTGCAGCTCCTGCCAGTCCCTGTCCATAGCAGGGGGTTGGAAGTGGATGGATAAGGTCCATTCCATCCCATCCCAAACCATTCCATGATCCTTAGTCTCCTATAAGACCTCGCAGCAGCAACCTCAGTGAGTCCAAGAACATCTCCATCCTCTTCTGCATGGAGAGGTGAACCCTGGAGCTTCTCTAGTCTAAATACACCCTCCAAATGCGCTATCTCATGCTGCAGCAAGCGGCCACCACGAGCATTGCAAAGCCATCACCCCTGCAGCAGCTCCTCAACAGAGACTGCAGGGTTCAAACTGACCCGATATTCTATAGAAGCCACCAGGCACTTTGCCTCAATAGAGCAACCAACCACACTCTTATGAAAGGGAGCAGGAGCTATTCCAGCCTGAGGAAAACCGGAGCTTTACAGGGGCAGCAGTTATGGGGAAGGGGATCTTCTCAGCCCACCATTGCCGTTGGCTTGCATTGTGTTAGCATATAGCCACTCAGGACCTTGGCTTGGCTCCCTCCCCAAGGAACCCCACCATCTCCCTGGGGATCAGCCGTATGAGTGATAGCAACAGGATTTGGCTCAAGACACCATAGTAATATGGTGTCGATTAAGGTTTTTATTAGCACAAGCTTGGGCAGCAATAGCATCACTCACAAGTGCCAGTAAAACACTTACACCATGCTATTAACCAGCCCGGATATGCCACATCACTCTTGTGTAAAATACTTCATAAAGTGTTTCAAGTTCTTCTGTCATCTTTTTGCCTTGGCTGTAAAACCAGGCTGGATTTAAGAGCCAGAGCTGAATAGAGCCTGTTACTCCTGGCCAGCTTGGATTTTAACTCCATTTTTACTGAAGACTCCAAAATACCCATTCAAACACATGTATGCATAGAAACAGAAGGATTCATCTCCAGCAGTGATGGGAGCTATTTACTAAACATTAGGAAAACAGACCAAAACAGCACCCCAAAACCCAGCCCAGTGCTGAGATACACACGGGGAAGCTGAACTCTTCCCTGCATTCATCACATGAGCACTTAATTGTGGAGTCTTGGAATGAAAAACCTAAAACCCAACCTAAGGTCAGTCAAAGCAGTCTGGCATGTTCCAATGAAGGAATTAACATGAGGACAAAATGCATTCACTTCAGGATAAACCTCACACAGGATGCTTTTCTGCTGACATGGGGAAAGATCAGCAAGTGGTCACTCTAAACTCTCTCAAAAAAGGGACACTTCACACAGCTGGCAATAAGGATGAGGCTGCATTAGAGAGCCCCCCATTATTCCCAGGTAAACCCCACAACCACCTGAACAATGGTGGTGACATTAAAACCTGCCCTGGCCTCACTTTCTTTGTCTGAAGGCTTTTGGAGGGCCGAGGAGAGACATGACTGAATACATGGGTCAGGGACTGAAGTCAAACAGGCTCAGCCCTTGACCAAGGTTGCTGCTCAGAGGGACAGACACACAGACACCCATCACATCCTATAATATGTGCAACACAACCAGGGCTGCAAGGAGCATCACCTGTGTTCTGTGCCAAGCCTTCCCCCTTCAGACCTTCACACCCACCCTACTCTGTCTTGCTTGGAGTTGAGACGTATCTGTTCCAAAGAACTAATTTCAAACCACTTCCTTTGTCTATCCTTGGGCTACTGCTCCTCGTGTGTTGTTTTAACCATCTTGTCTGGTTTACCCCCCTCTTTTCTTTTGCTTTTCCCTTTTTGTCCCT
The DNA here is from genome assembly GCA_024733675.1 of Psilopsiagon aymara. Taxonomy (NCBI): domain Eukaryota; kingdom Metazoa; phylum Chordata; class Aves; order Psittaciformes; family Psittacidae; genus Psilopsiagon; species Psilopsiagon aymara. Next base: position 8,079 of record JANRGW010017620.1, read on the forward strand.
TCAGGAACCGATGCAGTTGAGAGAGTGCAGAAATTAAAGAGTGCAGGATCATTGATAGGTTCTTATTACACAGAGACTTAAAATAAAGAAATATTAAAAAACTATATATTAAAAACATATCAGTAATCTGTATTCCATTAACTCTGGCATAAGGCAAAATGCAAAGCAAAAGAAAAGGAAGCTCACACCAGTGGGTAGCTTGAAAACAGAGGCAGAGTGGATTAGCATACTCAGTATGCAAAGTGAACAGAGCCCTTTGCACTCAGACAGAATGATCCTGGTGGGAGGAACAGTCAATCCCTTCTCAGAACTACAATACAAGCCTATGGCCAAGAGGGTCTGTGTGAATTTGATAGCAGAGATAAGACGTATCCAAACTGTGGCGAGCATCAGTTTCTTGCAATTGATAAGCAATTGGAAAAGACACGCACCACGCCTGGGAAAATAAGAGTTGGGAGCATGCTGACAGAAAACCTCCATGCACAGGCAGCTGAAGGGAAGCTGGAATGCAAGGACGTGACCATAATCCCACTGCACACCGACAGAAGGCTTGGTTCTGTCCCCAAGGGGCTAAACCTAGTGGGAAGTGGAGCAGGGTCCATCCAGACCGGCTGAAATGTCAGCTCTGCTTATGGGGGGCTGGAAAGCTCAATCAATGCCCCCTCCTTATTTCACCCAAGAGCCTACCACCCTCTGGATGCTGAAACTGCCTGAGTGGATGAGCACCATCACAAACAGGGGATACCAGGACAACTTGGCTGTGTGCAGCTACCGGTTGTGCTTACAGCCCACCGGCAGCAAAGGGCCCCCCTCTGCCCACCACGTTTCTCCACCCATTAGTTTGTGTTGGTACAAGCATCAGGAGGATGCTGCTCATCCCAGTGCGGGTCCGCATGGTGCTCGACACAACAGAGCTCAGCATTCCTGAGGTCTCTGGGCATGGCCAGTGTGTAATTACAAGTTCATCTGCTGTGGGGGCAGGAAGGAGTTAAGGCAGGGACCCCAAGCAGGTCTTGGTCCCCCCCACACCAGAGCAGTGACCTGCAAGGACCCACTGACATCTGCCAGCCTTATTTTGTCAGTCGATGCTCCAGGTTGGAAGCATCACCCCACCAGCACTGACACTATTGAATGATCATCTCCCATGGATTTGTGTCTTAGGGCAAACTGCAAGATCCAATTGAAGCTTTTCCCACAGCTGGGATGCTCATAAACACCTTTCCCACATGGACATATTGAGATCTAAGGAATGACTGGACTTGGGGCTGATCTTTCTCCAGCTGAGGCATGGATGTTACACTTCTCTGAAGCACGACTCCGTTTCAAAGCGTTGGTGGAACATAATAGTTTGTGAGCACACAGCAAGGTGCAGAGCAAAGGAAGGAGGTTGCAATAATAGAGAGAAGGAAGAGAAGGAGACATAAGGTGGTGGAAGAGCCACAGTGCTTGTGCTGGGTTCTAGTCTTGAGTAACTCTAAAGCTAAGTCAAGGTAGCAGCTTGCAGAAGTGCACCAGGACTTGTTCATGTGTGTTAATGAAAGCTTATTTGGGACTCCTCTGTCAGATTAGGTTGAAATCCAGAAAAGCAATGAAGATGCACAAACATGCACATGGACAATGATCACATCAGCTGCTTCCTAATGTCACCTGGCTGTAAAAGATAGTAAAACAAATAGCTCCCCAGCACATTGCAGACAACAACTTCGCTGTGGACAAATTCCCTTCATGAGCAGCATGTAAAGCTTATAGCGCTTCGATGAAGTTCTGCACGGGGTGAATTGAAGAGAAAGGAGGAAAGAAACACTGCAAATCCCAAATAGACTCTCACAGCCCCTTCAGCCCTCATGGGAGCCCTGCCAGATACAAACCAGAAACTACAACCGCACACAAGCCAAATGGCACCGTTTGTAGTGGTCCACACAGGCAGAGGTGATTATGCGGTTCGTACACGGATCTTTCCAGCTGGAGATATTTTTGAGCACACAGGAAATAATGTCAGAATCACAGGACTGCAATCTTTAAATTATATTCAAAAAAGATGCTCAAAGCATCCATCATTGAATTATGAACAGCTTTGGCAGCTTTATTGATGATGTTGAATCTGGTTGACAGATGCATTTACACTGCATAAGCATTTGAGATGCTGGAGTAATTGCTTATTAGTCTTGTTGTGAGGCAAAACACCAGATTGAAATAAATAGGAGCTCATGAACACAGAATTTTGCTGCCTCTCTGATTATTTTTTCAAGCTAACCATCTGCTACGCATCTGGGATTCTTCGACTCCAAGATCCATACCACTCACAGGTGGGATTGCAAAAATACAAATAGAAGGAGCTTAAGAACCCAAACAAACCATAAGACAAAACTGTCCAAAATGACGAAGGAGTTTCTTTCCCAACTTGCATACAAATGTGGGAAGTTTGGCTCTTGGAGGACACCCTGCACAGCCAAGCAACTGCATCCCCTTCATGCATTATTGCTCCTCAAAACGTGTCAGGGGTGGAAAATGGTCTATAGTGTACCCCAGTGTGGGGCATAGAAGGATGCAGAGCAGCAGCTGAGGAGAAATGATGTTCTCCACAAATGAGACACTGAGGAAGCCAAATTCCTTTGAGGTTATTAGAAAGAATTCCAGGACTCCCTAGGGTTTGGCTTGCAGGAATTATGGTAGATATTGTGAGACTTTGGGTTATCTCTGTCCTTTGCTAAGCACATTTTTAACCCTTCTATCAAATTCTAAGCATTCTTGACAGAAAATAAACAAATAAATGCCACATGAAGGGAAAGGCATCAGTGTTTCCTCAACCCTCTGCTGTGACTGGTCCGGGGGACAGGGCTGTGTGCCTACAGAGCATCCATCACGATGGAGACCAAGCCTTTTCTGCCCGCTGCCCTTCCCTGGTCTCCAAGCCTCACCAATGCACCCATCCTTGTTCCCACTGTGACCCTTTCATCACCCATCAGAGGATGAGAAACCCATCACAGCCTGTTCTGTTGGCCTGAGGACACAGGGGCAGAAGCCTGGGTCTTCCTTATGTACTTAGTACATCACTGGGAGCTGCAGCATCAGCTGAGATGCTGCAATCCCCGCAACAAACAATGATCTCCGGTGCAAAACTCCAGCAGGAGAAACCCAGGAGCTGCAACTACATTTTGCTGCACAGATTATTGCAGCCTGTAGGATGGCAGCTTTGATAAGAACATAAAATTGATATTTGAATTTTCCCCAGCTGTCATTGCACTTGATGCTGAGAACATGAGTTAATAAAAACAGCCAGTTAAATAACTGTCAAATTCCAGCAAATACCCATAAAGCAAATGTTCTCCTAAAAAAAGCAAATTAGACATGCATTTTTTGCCATGAAAAAGTGCAATTAGAGAAGCTTTCTAACTAATATTTGTTTTCTGTTCTAAAACATTAAAGATCTTCTCTAAACACAGCACAGTGAAGAGTTTCAATTAATCTCCTTTGAACACACACATTCAGGTGTTTAAAAAGGAGCAAAGAAGAAAGAACGATTCATGCATCATGTTCTATCATCTCCATAAAGGCTGTAAACAGTATCTTAGAGAGCAGGGGTTTGTGTGACAAATTTGAGATTAGGTGGATTCTGATCTAAAAATTAACTTGCTTATCAGAGAAATAATATTGGAGTAAAAGAAATGAGCATCTCTACTGAAGGCTCTAAAAAGTAATTTTTAAAATTAATTAGAATCAAAAAGATGGATCTCAAAGGATAGGACAAGTCTCATTTAGACAGCCGGTAATTAATTCCTTAGTTCAGAAATTCATTAACAGGCTGTAAGAGCAAATCATTTCTTTGCTGGAGTTATGCTCCAGAGAGAAAGATTCAGCTATAAAGGGGATATGAGAAGTCCGCTGCTATCCATGGGCATGAGGGCAGGGAGGGCCTCACCAGCAGGCTCTTGCTTGGGGTGTGTGGTCAGGGCAGCAGCTGGCTAAGAGGGCTGCAGTGATTTATTCTGGGTGGGCAACATGTGCCCATGGGTGAGCAGGGCTTGCGTATGAAGCTGGCGATGCTCCAGGTGGGGTGGTAAGGATGCTGCAAGCACATGGGTGATGCTGAACCATCCTTGCTTGCATTTGTGGGTGGGAAAAGAAATAAGACACAAACCATCCCTCTAATGTCTTGTGAAAAGCAATACAGCACTATTCCCCTCTCCCAGTCTTTGATGGGGCAGCAGGTTTCACCCTCCACTGAGCCCCTGGCAGACCAGCACAGATCCACCACAGGTGCTCAGGCTCTAATGTGGAGATCAAAACCCTATAGGTTTGAGGGAATTCCACCTGAAACTTCAGCATGCAGCAACAGGGAGCTGAGCTCGGAGAGGACACATTTCATCCTCCTTCTCTGTTCTGACAGACACATTTCATATCTCTAAACAATGAGCAGCCCCACTCAGCTCACAGAGCAATATGCAGGAAGAAAACAACTTGTGCACCTCAGTAGACTTCGTGCATGAGTTTCCACTACTGATAAACTCGGGCACTGGCAGCCTAGTTTGCTGCCAGCCCCCTCGGAGCAGTTTCACCCCTGCCACTCCACTCTGCAGTCCTTTGGAGAGGCCAAAGCACAGCACTGGTCCTTGCCAGCAAGCACACTCTGCTAGCTGGCATCTGGATCCCTTTGATAACTAGTTAGGCTTGAAGCTTATCCTCCAAGCTGGAGGGTTTGTCAAGGGGAGGATAAGCAGTGAGTGAATCTGTTGGCTGTACCCAACTGGAGAGGAGCCCAATCCTAAATCCTTATCTGAAAAGACTCAAGCTCTGGATCTAAATCCAAGGAGCATCCTGCTGGCCCTCCCATCTGCGAGGGAGGCAGCCCAAGCCCTGGATCTGCGTGATGGGAGGGAAAGCTATGAATATGGATCTAACCCTCCAGTCTGAACCCTTTGGGCTGAGGACTGCTGCACACTGCATGGCAGCAGCAGTGCTGGACTGTGCTGGCTTCTTGGCCATACTGTAACAGAGAGGATTAAGTGGACATTTCTCCATGGAAGAAGCCTGGTGACCTACGTAACCTTGTAGTGCATGAACAGACGGCTCCCAAGCTCTTCATGCAGACACTGGAGAAGAGAGATAGAAGTACAATAGGATTAGCCAGCACTGGTTGCAAAATAATCTCCCTCTGTACCTGAATTCATGGTCCTAATGGGAGAAGCAGCTTCCAGAGAGGAGGACAGCTCACCCTGCAATGGAACATCACCATCTGGGACCAAAAACGAGCCACATGGTACAACATACATCGCAAAAGAGTCCTAGTACAAGATCCCACACTTTGCCACACTTCTTTGCCACAAGCTTCAGGGCAAGCTCACTCCTTTCCATGGCTCATTTAAGCCCAGTTTTGTTCCAGCCAAAAGCTGAACTCGGCTCCTTGTGTCTTTACTTTCTTCTTCCTAAGCCACAAGTCAGCCTAGCCCTCCTTTGCTGGAAAACACAAGTTACTCCTGGTTGCAGAGTGCTTCTTTGTGAGCACTGCACCCCAGGACCCCCTGAAAATTAGGGACAATTGGTGGCTACCTCTAAAGTATTGATTTAACTGACAGACTGTGAAGCTGCCAAAACCAACACGCTTGTGAAAACTGCCTAAACCACCCCAGATACAGCAGTGTGTCTGGTTTTCTTTCTTCCTTTCACAGAGGCATTGCTACCTTGAAAGTCCTTGCACAAACTAAGAGAAATAAAGGATACTGGGTTAAACAGATGACTATAAAGCAAAGTAAAGACAGGATTTCTTCCCTCTGAAGTTTCCTGGGATGTTTTAGCTGGAGGCAGTCACATTGGCGCAGACTGGTAAGAGTGTAAGGTTGATATAAAGCACTAAAAGGAGGAAGTTCTAGGGATAAGCGGCACAGTCCCATCTGCATAGCACTGCATGTTTGAAGGAGGGTTGACAGGCTGGACGGCTGCTTTTCCTTCCCCTCAGTGGCATTAGCAGGTCACAAAAGTCATAATAACTTCCTCACAAACCTTACCTGACTTCTGTCTTTAGAGAACCACAGCTCCAGGAGCTGCACTGCTCTAATGATGCTTATGGATAAAGTCACTCTGAAGACACTGACCACCAGATCTGTGCTTGGGATTCTCACAAGCTCAGACTGTTGCTGCAGTCTGGGTCCTGTCATGGCCCCCAGGAGGAGAGGAGACCCACAGCTGGTAGAGGTGGATGCAACAGTGACTCCTTGGTGGAGATTTACAAAGGAGCTAAGAGAGGAATTAGATGTCTGCTCTAAGAGTCCATAGGACCGCATAGCTGATATCCTCTCAACATCCTCAGTTCCTCTGGGGCTGGGAGGAAGGATAACATCTAAATTACTGCTTCTATTCAGTGCCAGCAGTTCCTATTTCACTGCCACATGTGAGGCAGGAGGAAAGAGCAGTTTCCCATCCGCAGTCTGTGAAGGAGGTTTGATGGGGATTTGCTCCAGCTGTGCCTGGCCCAAGTCAAGCCGGAGAACCTGCCAATCCCTCAGCTGGCCTGAGCAGCACATCCCAATCTGCATGTGGGCAAGAAACCCCAGATAGCCCCTAGTGACCCCAGTACTGCAGACAGGATTGCTCACATATGCCCTGTCACCACTTCATGGCTTCGTGCAAACCAAGAACATATCTACTTCAGCAGGAGAGCTGATGCTGGAGATGTCCAAGACATCGAGTGCCACCAACACAGCACAGGCCCTGGCTTAGAGCCCTCCACTACAACATGAAGCTATTTATGTCTCAAATACCTCACCTTCTACCTCCAGGTAGAAGGATCCTATTCTAAACAAGACTTGTGCCACAGATTTCATGTTTAGAAATGCTTGACTTTAAACCTTCCCTGTTGTGGACATCAGGGGACGCAGAGAGATGCAGCAGTGAGATGCAGCCCCTGCAGCCTCTCAGCACCTGATGAACTGAGCATCTTTGGGCCCATCATGGCACTCTCCTTCTCCTTCCCTCATCTGCTGCTCCACTCTGTTTTCTTCCTGACAGGCACTGGAATGTGGTGCTGTGGGCAGCTGCCTTAACAGCTCAGTGAATCAAATGTTCTGTCCAGCACCACATCATCGCTTTCATTTACTGTGTGACAAATGCCTGGAAATTGTTTGGGTTTCTGTCATTATAACCTGAGGATATTAAATTTACATCAATCCGACAACAAGAGCACAGCTAAGGAAATGAAATGATGCCTCTGGAGCTAGAAGGGACAGGCATCCCTTGGAATACATGGGGCAGGTCTGGATTCCTGTTTTTGTCCTGCCTCATCACCATCTCCCAGTCTGAGGGCAAGCAGCTTGATCTGATTGGAGAAGAGATCGTGTCATCTGGACAGAGCAGGAGGTGGCAGAGGGGACGATGCTAGAGATGCCTCTAACTCTAATATATTTCAAGACCTGTATGCCCTGAGATTGAAGGCATCATCACACCACATCTTCAGTTATCAAAGCATCTTCTGTTTCCTTCAGTTTCCTACAGCTGTAACTCACTGGGCAGTTCCCCATCTACAGCCTATGAGGAAACATCTGCCCAATCACGAAGCTCTGCAGGGTACCATTCCCTCTCCATCACGGCTGCAAACACTCCAGAGCTGTTACCACATGGAGAATCCCCCTGTTCCTTCCACAAATCCCCAGGTAGCCGCTTAGCTGCCTCCTAATCCTCACGAGGACTCTGGCTCTCTGTATTGATACCAAAAAGCATTTCCACTTCATTGTAAGCTCCTTATCTCACCAAAGAGCATGCTAATGTCCCTTATCCCATTACCAAATATGAAGAATTCCTTCCACCTACCCAAAATGGGGTTTTTTTGGGTGTGTTTACAACTTTGTGACCCAAATATTTCCCACTCCTGATTGAGGATAAACATGGAAAACCATTCCCCTCCTAGCAGGAAGAAGTGGGAATCTTTTATCCTCTCCAGATAAATGGTAATAAGCTTCTTATCCTCTTACCAATAACCGAGCACGTTGCAAATCCTCTATCAGACACACTAGGGTTAGAGCTGCTTGCGTGGCATGAGGAGATTGTGTGAAGTGGCAAATGAAAGGTGCATCGTTCTGTTCTTTAAACTGAAACTTCCTTCTCAGAGGCAAGGCAGAGCTGTTCAGAAGTGCATTTAATTGGGCATTATTCAGTACCAGGTTGAGGCAATTTCTCCTGTCTCCCACAAAGAACTTGTGCACTAATTTGCTCCTCCTCACGGATAAAAGGTCATTGGCTGACTAAGAAGTTAAGTAAACAAAATTAGCATCTGATTTACGAGACTCTTTATTCCCTCTGGTGTAAATTAGTGTAAAAATCAGCAAGACTTTCAGTTGCTTCTCTTTCCTGCATTTGAAATGCAGCTTTTCCCCCAAATTTAATGGTGTGGAGGCTTATTATTTCTTTGTTTATGCAACTGCATACATATGGGTGATGAGATGGAAGGGACTGAGTGCATCAGCTTCAGAAGTGAAAGTCACTCAAGGTTAGCAAAAGCAAGACATAAAGAGATCACAGCAGTGCTGACACCCAAACACTGGAGGAGCAACAACTCCATACAGATGGGAAAGCATGAAATGCAATGTGGACCTCAGTGGTGCAAATCAGCGCTGCACAATAACCCAGGGCAAAGCAAACCCTCCTTTACTAAAAAGGTGCTTCAGTGAAAGCTTTGAAATAAAAGTCTCTGAGGTGCTCATATCCCATTCAAATCACTGAGTACTTTCCAGAGATGAGTAAAGAAAACCAGCCATTGCTTCAGATTAAGGTAGAAAATGCCAACAAATATGTTCCAGAAGCAGGTTCTTGGCAAGCTGCTCCTTAAAAACCTTTAAAATTCTAAACCTCCTCTTGTTGATTATTGCTGCCCAGTCTAATAAATAACCTGATGTGACTGCAGCTTTCCCAGATGAGCTGAACTTTGTACTGCATCTGTGAGAAGAGCTCCATACAGGGACAGAGGGATGAAAAGTGTTCACACGTTAGAAAGTGACCTCAGAGAAGGAAGGTGATAGAAGCGTTTTCTATCCTGCTGGGTAGAAGAGCTGATCATTCCTGAGGAGGGAGAAGGGGCTGAACTGACAGTTAAGGGTGCACCTAAACCTTGTTATTTTCCAACGTAAGTGTGGGAGAGGTTTCTCTAACCATCACTTCACTGGTTTAAAGACTATTCTGTGCATGTCATGTATGTTTCAGTCAGGGATAGGAGCCATGAAGACATCTATTCAATTGGAAGGGCTACAAAAGAAAGCCCAGAAGTGGGGGGCTGGACCTTTGGTCCCCGCACACTCACCTCTCTGGGACATCTCTCCCAAGATATTTTTGCTTGGAAAAAGCCACATCAAACCAGGACTGACTGCAGATATTGCCAAGAGATGCTGGAGGCTTGCTATTTCTATCCACCTGCAGAGACCCATTGCATTGACCACAAAGAAGAGTTTTTCCTCCAGAGTTACACTGGATGCTCTGCCCCAAAAGAGCCGTGAGCTTCCCTAGGGACATATCTTATGCCACGGTAACAAAGCCAGCCTCACTGAGGTGGGGGTTACACTGGTCCCCAGTGAGTCCCTGCTGCCGCAGCGTTCTCAGTCTTACGCATTACTAATTTGGAGGTTGATTTTCCACTGTGCAGTTCAAATATATTTCCACTTTAAGTGGTAAAACTCAGTCCCCAGACCCCAAAAAGAGGTGCAGCATTTTCAACCAAGCTCATCATTCTGAGTCTGCAATTGCTTGTTAAACCAAAAAGAAGGAGAACTGGGAACAATATGTAAAACTTAATAACATGAATATTAATTCCCTGAAGAGTTATGGAATACATCTATTCAACCAGATAAGTAAAGGTAACACTCTCCTCCAGCCCCATAAGAGAAAAGCAGGTGCTGAAGTAACAGTTTGCATTTCTTACTGACTCAGTTTAAGATGCGAGCAGAAACACTGGTTTCCTAGTTAAGAAGAGAGAAGTTAGTGCAATTACCTTCAATAGGAGAGGTTTGGGACCTCACAGGCTTGGAGAGGACCATTGGTGCCTAACTTAAGGGCAGAACTGAGACAGTCCATGTGCTCAAATTAGGCTGTTCCCAATATCAGAGCTATCAGAAATCAGGCAGCTATGGACAAACCCTTAGTCCTGAGTGCCAGGTCTGATTTGTGCACCACCTATACATAGCCGCACCCTTATGCATAGCCGAACTGGGCTTTCAGGCATCACCTCAAGGTTATCCCAAGTCTTCCTTGAAGGACACGTGGAGTCATCAGGTGCTAAAAAATCCAGCTTACAACTTTAAAAATCTTAAAAACAACCCCAAATGTTCCTTCTCCCATAGGGAGAGCAGTAACTGCTCCAGAGCGAGCTCTGGAGTGAGTAGCTGGAATGTTTTCTTCTGTTGCCCAGATCATGCTTGGATGTAGCAGTCCCCTCTAATGGGCCTGGCCTTGATCCCACCTTGACCAGCCCTGAGCCAGCACTTCTTGTTGTCGCCAGTTTCCTCACTATTGTATTCTTTCTTGCAGCTCATCAGCCAAAAGCAGTGCTATAGAGGAAGAAAAAAGTTCAGAGCCTGTCACAAAAGCGACCTCTTACTGAAAGGTCAGTAGAGACAGTTTGTGAGTGCTGGGGCCACAATATCCTACAACAACAGAGATTACAACCACAGCTACAAGCAGAAGAGCCATTAAGCATATGCTAATGAACGCATAAACATCAACAGTTGCAGATTAACCACAGGAGAACTTCCCACAAGCTGCAGGCACAGATCAACAACAATCAAGTTTAATGGTTTACAGTCTCACTGGTTTGCATGCTTTATTCTTTCCTGTAATATTAGCCAGTAAAATCAAGCATCTCTCTACCTGCAGATCTGTTGGGGTGGGAGAGTCTCAGATGTTGGAAGAGCCACAGTTAATAGAGATCCTCAGGGCCTGTAAGGTTTTGCTCTGTTATGATGCTGTGGCCTCAGGCAGAGTGTGAAGAGTGCAATAACAAGGATGAAATTTGGATCCAAACCAGCAGTGATAGCTAGCACAAGTGCTTAAGTCCAAGGGAATAAACTCAGACTTTCATTTCCATACAGGTGGAAAGTCCTTCTCACTGGAAAATGCAAGGGGCTGCTTACAGGCGGATGTTTAAAACACAGCGATTGTGGTTGCAGCATAAAAAATGGAATCTCTGCTTTGCTTGGACTAGAAACAGAAACAAATGAAGCTCATTTGGGGAAAAACACAGCAACCTTTCAGCTCACACTCTGAAAAAGGCTGCCCTAAGAGAAAGTGAATAGCTGAGACTTCTGGAGCAGCTACAGGCACCTGCAACTTTCCTCTGGGACCACACCACAACCAGACAGCACCACCCAACCCATTCCCAAAAGGGAACAAATGCCTCATTCTGCTCCCTGTGCATGCAGCAGAGCCTCTTTCCAGATGAAGTTACAGGTATCCCTGCAGAGGCACACACACACAGACAGCTCTCAGCCACCACTATGGACCAGAGGCACACACCATGCTGGTACCTTGGCACCACTGCGATTAAAGCTTGGAGAACCCTCCATCAGAGCAGGAGTCAGTGCCACAGACAATTATTGCTATTGCAAACCATTTCTATAACACCATAGGTTTAGCTTGCATTTTGCAAACAAGATCAGAGACTCCAGAGTACCCGACCCAGAGAGACTCTATTCAACACAGGGCAGAACATGAGCAAACCAAACTACACGTGTGAAAGCAGTAGGAAGAGGGATTCAGAATAAAAGAGGGAAGATCAGGTATTCAGCAGAACCTGGCTTAGTAAAAGCTTTCAACCCATCCACTTGTTTCACCAGCATCTGTTGCACAGCTTTGCTAACTGAGTGCATAAGAATACCTCCAACTCTCTGATGAGGAAGCAGAAAGCAGCAACATGACTTACCTGCTCCCATGAACTGAGGCCAGGTTTCACGCAGGTCTTGCTCCAGGCCAACATTAGCACACATAAGATGAGGGAGAACACCCAAAGCAGCCCCTTTCCTACAGTAAAATAACCTTTCCCCTTCCCCTCCAACTGATTTGCCCTTTGCTTCCTGATTGGCCCCAAGCACCTCACACAGCAGTGTGTCAGGAATTAATTACACCTCCTTCAAGCCTCCTGATTAACATTGCCGTCACATGCAAACGAGACACTTCCTGTCTTCAACCTGCTTTCCTTCATTATAGCTTTCTGGAGACAAAGTTTATACATTTATGAGAAGCATTAAATGCACAATTGTCTGACTACAACTTGTAACCATCCTGGCCCTGTGGTATTTGTGTAAAAACTCAATATACTATTGTATGAAACCCAGAATGGGCTCCTTAGAGCTAGATCTCCATCCTCAGCTGTTTCTTAGGTCACCTGTGAGTGCCATCACTATAAGAAATAGCAACCAAGCCCTGCAATGTAGATTGATGCAGCCTACCTGAGCCTGCAGAAAATGGAGCAGAAAGTCCACCAAACAGCAGTGAAGTACTATCTCCAAAAGCACAGGGTGATCTAACGAATAACCATACCTCCCATGGGGAGATTATTGGGGAAGAAAGTTAGGATTTGCATTTTGAGCAACAGGCTAAAAAATGAGAGCGATACTTAATACGATGGCAATGGAAATACATATAAATACATATAAAGGTGGCAATGGAAAGACCTGGAATATTTCTTGCATTTAATGCAAGAGAAAGGTTCCAAGGCTTGAATAAAATGACTTGACTCCTATCAAGGGGTTTGCAGTTATACTCACTGTAATTCTTATGAGCCCTGGCATTTACCGCATACATTCAGCATCCAGAGAGGCTCACTCCAATACATAATACAATAAATACACAAGAAGCTTATGGCAATAAATACAACCACACTGCAAATGAAATCGTAATTAGAAGCATAATTCAGCCAGATTTTAGTTAATACCTATTTACTAGGAGGTGCTAATCTCCCAAATAAATGTCCTATGTACACAGAATGGGCCTCCACGCTCCCAACTTCCTCTGTCACAAAACGCTCACCTGCTAATTGGAATCTTAAAAATTGCCCCATTTTTCTGGAGCATGTTGGCAATAGCTATATCAGCCTTTGGAAACTAAATGCTTTCAAGCCAAACAGTTTAGCACCTCACTGGAGAATGCTGTAAGCAAAGCAATCCATCCACCTTGTCCTCCTCCAGCCAGGCTGGGATCCATCGCGCCAATATTCCATCTCTCCTTGGTTCATTCCCAGCATGCACCCTCTCCCAGACAGCGCATTCATTCCCTGCAAGGCCATGGAACTAGGAACACACAGGCTGGATGGGGCCAGGAGCAGTCTAACACTAGACCAGCACATCTCTGCTTGTTGGGTGGATGGGAAACAGAGGCTCCTCTACTTATTCTCTCCATTGAGACCCTTGCCAGTGTGCTGCACTTCTGCTGTGTTACTGGGGTGGCTCAGGCTTCATGCCTGAGCTTTGGAGTGAGGCTAGGAATTATTTACAAACTTGGAGTAACAGGCAGTAGAGGGGAAAATTGTTTATTCATTCTAGAGTGGAGCCCAGAGGTCCCAGTGGAGACCAGGGCTCGGCTGCTCCCATCACTGAACACACGCAGAATACAAGGCAGTACCTGCTCTGCCCCACACCAACAGACAAGGACAGGAAACAAGGATGTTCCTTTGCGTCCTTGTGCAGAAGGGGAAGGGAGTCAAGCCTATGATGCACAGATAGCAGGGAGGGAAGCAGCTCTTCCAAGTCCCAATGCAGTATTCACAACTCCAAGTTATTCAAGTCCTCAGTGAAGCAGTGCTGAGCCAACAAAAACGAGTCATAGCTTTTGCCCAGGCTTTGACCCTTGCTCTCCAGAGAAAACATTAAACAGAGTAACTGCAATTAACTTTTACTTCTCATTCCCTGTGAGGGTGGTGAGGCACTGGCACAGGGTGCCCAGAGAAGCTGTGGCTGCCCCATCCCTGGCAGGGTTCAAGGCCAGGTTGGACAGAGTTTGGAGCACTCTACTCTAGAGGAAGGTGTCCCTGCACATAGCAGGGGATTGGAACTGGATGAGCTTTGAGGTCCCTTCCACCCCAAACCAATCTGGGATTCTGTGATTCTATGATGTATGAGGTAACAGCAGCTCTGAAGCCTTGCACTAGCTGGGGATGAGTGCATGGGATGCTGATGGCACCGGGGGAAGGCTGTGCTTGCATAGACGCATGGAGAGAGAAAAGGAGACCTTAAGGGAGCTCACCAAAGCTCCTGATGCAGATCCCCACCCCACTGAGGTGCACTCTGATGAGGGAGACAGTCAATCAGTGCTATCCTCTCACTCTCAATACCCGGAAATCCATCAAGACACCCAGGCTGGAGGGAGAGCAGGATGTGCTATAGAGAAAGTGTTCACAGTCATACACACATAAGCACCAGCAATTGCCACCAGTGCTCAAGCTGGACCCAGAAGGGCCTGTCAGCCCTTGATTAAATAAAAGCACTAGCTGCCATCGGCTGTGACAGCCCAGGGAGTGATCTGACCCTAAAGAGACAGCAAAGGGGTAAAGTGAAGAGTGTTATCATACATAAACCATAACCCTGCAGCCCCACACTCTGCATTCATTGGTGTCTTTTCACCCTCTGTACTGAGGTCATGTGCAATAAGGAATTTTATCCTGCAGGGCTGCCAGCCTTTTAATCCAAGCAGTTCATTTTCTCCTTGGAATTCATCTTAGGATCTGGACACACTAACTGTGAGCCTGCATTTGTGATAAAGACCATGAGACATAAATATTTTACGCTGGTAATGAGATATTTAGCATTGATATACAGCTCAAAGCCCAGTGCAATTCCAGCTTTCTTAATTATAATGAACTATTGTAGGCCCCGACTTCATCTGCTCCTTGTAAATCTTGCAACGCTGCTATGATGTGCTGGTGGCTTCTTTCCAAGGTGAGACTGGAGCTCGTCCTGGTGAACATTTAATCAGATGTTCAGGCCCACCATAAGAGCAGTTTAATGGTGCGAATGATGCGTGGGTTGTGTTGTGCTGCTGCCTGGCTCCCTTCTGGAGAGGAAAATATGGTCCTGTGCATAGGGCTGGAGTACAACTGCATTGTAAACCCATTCTCCTCCTTATAGATCTCAAGGACTGAAGCTGCTAATCATGAGGACTGTCTTCTACAGCCTGAGCTGCCATGGCTTGTAGGAGAGAAAGACAGCTTTGGTCATATAGCTTGACCTCTGGAGAGGATAAGGACCTTAGCCATCATTTTCTGAAGTCCTTTGAACACCTCCTATCAGCTGCCTGCTTTATATGTGGCAGTGCTGTCACTTCTCCCAAAGCCTGTGATGTACAACAACTGGCCTCATCCCCTAGCCCCCTGATACATCTTGTCCCAGTTTTGGAAAGCTTAAAGCTCACATTCATTGACAGTGTGTGAATAGACAGGGCAGACACTCCATGTGCAGGGAGGGGGGAAATCTACATTCAAAGCAAAGTCACATAAACCCTGCTGGATCTGGACCGATATCAGTCTGGGAAGCAAAAGCATCCTCTCTTGCTGAGAAGGGAGCATCCTCCCATATTTTCCTATCATTGTCTGCTGAGGAGGGGCTGGTAAGACATGGAGCTTCTTACACTGGATAATGTCCCTGATGGGGAAGTAGCTGTTGTACCCCCTCCTCTCCTTCCTTCCTCAAATGCCTGGAGAAAACACCAGTTCCTTTGCTCCTTCCCGTGTCTTTTGGGTAAATGTCCCTCTTGGACCAGCCCGTAACATGTAGAACATGGGAAGAGTGGAGGAGAACACAGTGTTTAGTTGATTTGATACTGAAAAGTCACATATTTTGTCCAAACAGGCTAGCCAGCATGGATCAGGCTCTGAATGAATCCTACCTCTGCTGAAGCACCTGGGAACGGAAGATATCAGTTGCAGGAAAAGCATCAAGAACCTGATGGAGTGTGAACTGGGAGGTGCCATGAAGGAATGGCACAGTTCTGCCTTTATTTAAAATTAGTGGAAACTTGAAAAAATAGCTTAACATTTTGTCAGATGCCAAGCATAAATCTGGATAATCATTCACACTGCACTAGCCCCTTTATAACAGTAGTTTGCTAAACCAAATTGAATTCAAACCTATATTGATTTACTAACTTAACGCATGGCATCTCTGTGAATAATTTTTCATAGCCTAAAAAGAACTCTAGGAACAGGCTTGGTTGGAAAAGGGCCAGCAAATCTTAAATTAATGTACATTAAATCATAACTGGTGCTCTAAGTGCATTTGTTATATGCAACAATAACTGCTTTAAACCTTTTTATTTTGAGGAAGAGATTCTTGTGTAATAGCTAAAAGAAGCTGAGATCTGAAAATCCTGGGGTACGATGCTAAATCAGTGCTTCTTATTGTTTCTAAGCTGAGGTTGTGGAAATATGGAAGGAGAGAAAAACCCAAGCTATTTGGCACTTGGAAGATGCAGTGTTATTAATGGAATAACTTCTCTTAAAGAAGAAGTCTGCCTTCTTCTTTCTTAACTGGTTACTGGGGGTGGAGAGAGTGAAACTGCTTTTGAGATGTGTGGAAAACTCTCCCCACTCTCCTCATCTCTCAGCGACTTGAAAGCATGCAACGTCAAAAGAAGAAAAAGAAGGGAGGAATGACTTCACTTTCGCACATTGCATTCCAGCCCTGAAGTGATTCCAAGTTGGTTTTCCTTTTGAGGGGTAATAGAGAAAAAAAGTGCTAAGTTCTGTTAAATGCAGGCCCTCTTCTACACCACTGCTGCCCAAAATTATCACCCCGGTCCTACAAAACCAAAACCAGATGAGCCATCCGTTTGCTTAGCAAGTAAAAGCCTCACCCTCAATGTGACCTGCTGCACAGAGAGGACCATTTGGACAAGAGCAGTATGATTTATCAGGGCCACCCAGTGCATGAAGGGTGCAAGACACAGAGCAGTATCTCGTGCTTTATATTACTACCTCCTACAAAGATTCGTAGTTCCGAAAGCAGGAACACTCATTGCACACCATCCAAAGGCTGCCTTCTGTGTCATCCCTCCAATGCACATTAATTCCTTCTTCCTCCCCCATCCCAACAATTATTTACTTTGCTTTGGATTTACTGTGGCACTTCAACTGAAAGCAATGTGTATGAGCCCCACTCCTGCGGTAGGAGAATTAATTTTTAGCAATCTTAATTTATTACCAATTAATTTCTTCTAAATTATAGGAGAGGCGACCTGCTGTAGATAACTGTTCCTTCCTAATGCCTTCCTAGAAAATCTCTCATTAATGAGCCCATTAATTTAATGGTGGCAGGGGCAAATCATCCAAAGAGAACCCTTCAGTTGCAATCTGTATGTCCCGCCTCATATTCTTGAGAACATGGGAGGAAGAAAGCTGGGTTTGTTTGCAATAAATGAGGGGATAAAATATGCCTGGATATGTATGTATGCAAATAGCCTGATCTAGCATCATTAAACCTCTTAAGGAAATATGAAGTTTTGAAGCCATTTCCCACTTTAGAGCTCAGGCAATGACTGGAGCATCTGCATTAAATGTTTAATGTTCAACGGAAGTGCAAATCACCATTTAATTAACTTCTTCCATGAAATATGATAGTTTAGTGAAGTGAACACAGATGAATTATCATTATCCAGGAGGATGAGGAACACATTGATGAATCCCAGACTTTGCAAAGCTGACAATGGTGTATCAGGGGGTTCCCGGGACCTAAAACAGTGTGTTCTTTTTAAAGGACCATTCATGAAACTGCATTTTTCCATAGCAGTAGCTCTTATCTGACCCAGACATGTGAATCCACGATTAAAGGCAGAATAACTACTGCCAACAGCTGGTGAAAAAAGCCCTTGCTTGCGCAACCATTAGTTAACTTCTGAGCTGGAGCCTCTGCAAAGCCACTATTTGGTGCCAAAAACGAGCATCACTGTGGTTCTCCCATGAGGGGAAGTCACTGCTCATGGAGGTCATTTGAAAGATGTCACTGTGGTATGATGTGGGACAAGCCATCCCCATCTTCCCTCTGAATGGCACTGCTGCTGCCCCTCCAAGAGAGACCAGATGGAGAAGGAACACTAGAAATCACTCTGCAGAAAGCTGAGCAGAATACCCTCTTAACGCCTGCAAAAAACTGGGTTGCTGCATCCTGCATAGAATCCATGGGGTGAACTCTTGGGGTGGTGGATATTCATACGGAAATCAGGAGCTTTGCTGCTGGATGCTCTGGTGCTGCCTGCGTTAGCAGCCTCCTGTGAGATCTGAGCTGTCCCAGCCTGTCCTCAGGCTTCCCAGAGGGTCAGAGATGCACCCTGCCCTCTGCAGTATTGCAAAGGCCACATCATGTTGCTTTGCTGGAAATGCCCTTGTTCCTCCGTGATCCTTAAAGCTAAAGGGTGTTCAACAGCCTCAGTGATTTCTTGCTCTAACTCCATTTTTGTAGACTTCCGCTTATCCCCAAGCCATCTGGAAAGGATTAGCAGCTTTCAATGGATTAATTTTATCTGATTATTGCCATCTACCACTATGCCACTCATCTACGCTCCTCTCTAGTCTGTGGAGATGAGGACAAGTCCATTGAGTGCTCTTAGACATATCTCGTGCTGAGTCACCCCCTTAAAGCACCTTTCCCTCTCTCTGTTGATCACAGATGGAGCCTAGTGCTCATTTGATGTGGAACAGTTATTATTTTCCTTAAAAATACTACTGCTGTACTATACACTGCTAGAGAGCCAGGCCAGGCAGGGCTATGCCTTGTCTCTGGGGAACAGAGAGCCTTTCCCACAGCATGTTGGTTTACAAGGCAACACAAATATGAGCTACTGCAGAGAGTGGCCCTGTGGAATAATGCTTAAAGCAGAGGGGGATGAAAACCCCTGAGCACAGATGACCTGGAGGCACTTCTGATTGTTGAGAAGAGTAATGAAGCCAAATGTTTCAAAGTTCGACTTCTCCTATTGTATTTTCACTCCTCCACTAACAATGATCCTGCACTTCATCTCTCGGGTTCTGATCTAACAGTGCTTCTGCTTGCCGAAGTCTTGTTTTCCCTTTTGATAGATGTTTCTTTGAAACAACCCTTCTCAATATAAAAACACATTCCATTTGAGCAGTCACTAAAACTGTCTTAATGTCTCCACTCTTCACTTGAAGAAAAACCCCAGCCCCTGGGAGGTGATTCTCTGCTTACCCAGAGGTAAATACATCTGTGTCAAAACCAGCTTAATTTAATGTCACTTCAGCAATCATTTAACTCTGGTTGGCTGTCAGAAACCATCTCCTTTGCCTTGAATGCTTGCTGTTGCCTTCCCATCGATAACTCTCTAATCTCTAGCAAACCTGCACTTTTTCCCCTCTACTCACTCCTTTCATCAGTCCTTTCTGCTATTGGCGATTCCCACCATAGTGGGGTCACAGCTGACAGACTACGAAGTGGCACTCATCTTTCAAGGCAGTGTTTTATCATGTGTACTGCTGTCACACTCACACATGCACACACATACATAACCATGCTTCTTGCTGAGGAAGTGTCACCGAGTTGCCCTTTGCTGCCTTTAGCTGGGTTAAGTCTGAAGGTAGAGATGGTTCTTACCACAAAAAGACAAGCAATTGGCATACACATGGGGACAAAATGTTGGGTTTTTTTTCAGTTTGGAAAGAGGGGCAGATGGAAAGAGAGTTCTATGTCCAGAAAATAATTTATTGCAACAAATATGTATTGCAGTGCTTAAATATGAGTGTCCAAGAGAATGAAGGATGTGAATTCTCTACAAGCAGAGAGCAGAACAGC
The DNA here is from genome assembly GCA_024733675.1 of Psilopsiagon aymara. NCBI lineage: Eukaryota > Metazoa > Chordata > Aves > Psittaciformes > Psittacidae > Psilopsiagon > Psilopsiagon aymara. The sequence continues at coordinate 27,842 of JANRGW010017620.1, forward strand.
ATGTTTTGAAGTAGTCAGAGAAGTTCTGAAGATGCCACAAATGCAATCACCTGTGAAGAGCATGAGAATGTTTAGGCAGGAGACAGTTTATCAATCGATCATCATTTTCATCAACAGCTTTTCATTCCTTGTTCCCATCAATAGGGACATCTCTGAAGGTTCATTCCGATCAGGACAGACTCCTTGGTACTAGAAAGTTCAGTGTTTGAAGATTGTATGATTAGGGAAATGTACAAATTCAATTTCTTTCAACCAGATTCAATTCTAATCTAATCAGGGAGATAGAGAACTCCAGTGTAATAATGACAAAGAAAATTACTTTGTTTCAGGCCATTTAAATGTCCCTTACCTCAAACACTCCCAACAGAAGAGGCTGTGTTTAGAGTCAGAGACAGGGTATTTGCTTTGAATTCAACAGTAAATGGGCCATTTTCTATATCTAAATTAACATTCTCTCTTTTTGAGAGAGAGAGAGACACCATTTAAGTCAAATGAGCATTTGTGACATTTAATAAAGCAATTATATCTAAAGGCTAGGGGCTTGAGATAGAATAGAGTGGCTAATGTTGTCTCAGAAAAGCCTCTCGATAAAGGAATGATGCTTCTCTTCAGGCTTCCAATGACCTTGAACAGAGTAAAATTGGTAGTGGAGAGCATCTTCCATCAGCTCTATTTAAGTCAAAACCAGACCTGAATAAAAGCAGTTATTATGTGTTCTTAGGTAGATATTTCAAGAGATCCTAAAGGAATGAGGAGACTTGTTGGCTCCCAGGCTCTGAAGCGTCTGACAGCACCCCCAGAGTGACTGTGCCACCCCTTCCCTTGCTATTGGCTAGTCCCCTTGGTACTGATCACATCACAGGTAGCTTTTATACCTTGAGCTGAGACCCAAGTTGTGCTGCTAGATTGCTGCAGACACCTGAGCTAGCTAGTTTAAGATGAGTTTAGCTCTATCTGCATAAGCTTCACTTGCTCCTTTGACTTTCTTAATAACGTGATCATGACACTGAACAGTTCAAGAAGGTTGAAGATGGACTTTCAGAATAGGCTGAGCTTTCTGGGAATGGTACTGCTGGTGTTACAGTAATGCCTGGAGTTTCTGAGCAAGGATCCAGGCTCTTAGATCCACAAAGGCATAAGGAGTACATACCTGGAGGCAACATTTTGCAATAGCAACGCATTCGGTACAGCTGCTCTCCTAGAAAGGAATTCCTACCAAGTGCCATTTCAGCAGAGCAGCATCTATGCTGAGAGCTCCTGGAGTGTCTCACTGTGTCCTTGTGCTTGCCTCAACAACAACAAAAATCAAGGAGAGGCCAAATTACAAGATCACGTTTGAGAAACTCAACATTAAAGTGACTCGCAGTTGGCTGATGAATCAGTGGTACAGCTGGAAATAAACCCCAAGAGTCATGGCTGCACAACCACTCTTTTCTTGATGTGGCACCGCTTACTGTTAGAGCTGTAAAATCCCTTTTGCTGGCCTCAGAAACAGTGGCTCATTTACTTCAGTGCACATTCAAACCCAAATGGGCTGGCACAGCTTCAGAGCAGCCTCATCACAATACACCTCGGTGTCGACTGGAAATACTTCCATGCTCACAACAATATGCATTGTCTTGTAAATTGGTCTGTAGCCAGGGTCAGCGGAGCATTTTCCTTTATACATTGTTAAAGAGAATTTTCTTCTTATGAGAGGATCTTGATTGACAGGTCTGGAGACTGAAGGCCTTAATTTAAAAGGAGAACAGGGGTAGAATGGCTACAATATGAGCTTTAGTTCTGTTCTAGTGTTTTGTTGGGCCTCAAATCTGGGCTGAATGGAGAAATGCTAAGTATGAGAAACATTTCCCTTTAATTTCTGGCCTTGGCACGTGCTAAAAGATTGGTTAATAGGAAGCTTGCTGTTTTTATGGATGACACTTGGTTTTGATTTCAATCTAGTTTTATATCAGCTGAGGCTTTAGTGACAAGGATCTGTTCTTGTACTTTCTTCTTCCAGCTAATAAAACCCCGGCCAATAATAATGACCCAGATGCAAGATGTTCAGTGCTTTTTCTCTACTCCTATGAAATAAACCCCACTTTCTGCTTCTCTTGGTCTGGCAACCACTAAGGCTGGGAAGCTCAACAGGGAAGGCCATCTTGCATACAACTGCAAGGAGAAAAGATAAGGCCATCATGCCTTTGTGATGACAGTTGAAGCTTTTAGAAGGCTCATGCGATGAGAATTTGGTCCTTGAATGAAATTGTTCCCTTTGGCAAGTAGCAGCTAGGCTCACGAATTGACAAAATGGGACAAGATTTTCCCCTGATTTCAGAGAGACTGCCCCAGATTTATCCTATTGCATTATGAAGTCCACGCAGGCATTTGTGTTTATAAGCAATAACTGCTAGACCAATTCCTGGCAGTCCGTTCCCCCACACAAAGTGCAGTGCAAACACATGGAAATGGTGTCCTGGCCATTAGCAACCTCAATTTTAACTCAGAACTTTGGCAAAACTGGCTTTCCCTGAGTGATCTTGTTACTGTTTGATGACCTGCAGTATAATCCTGCAAATCTCACCAGCCTGTGGGTACCAGGCTCACCATCAGAGACCCTTTGGCACTTTAAAAGAGCCTGAATCCTTCCTAAGCGCATCCAGAAATGAGTCTCCAGTTATGTGAGATTTCAGAAGCTTCAGTTTGTGATAAAGGAGTGAGTGCTCTTTCCATTAAATTGACTAGAGATTTCTTTTAAAATAACCTTATTCAGTGCCATGAGAAATAATCGTCCAATCATAGGACAATTTAGATCAATAAATATTACCATCATTTCATGACACCAAAAAATCGTTTCAGAAGGAAAAGCAATCCAAAAAAACGGTTTTGTGACCTACAAATGAAACCAGACAATCTGTGCATTTGACATAATCATCTATGCTTTATTCCATTCAATTATTTATTAATAAACACAGGCCCCACTGTTGTAATGTAGAACTCCCAAATTATAGACAAAAGTAGGGGCTGCCTGCCTTTCAGGTAATTAAATTCTTGGGTTTTGGTTACAGAGGATTTTATTACTCTCAATAATACCATTTCAAACCAGGAGAGGTTTTTATAAGCTTCATTTGCATGTTGATTTTTTGTAGTAATTATCAGAAAAAGGTCAAATATTTGCTTTATCTATATAATTCAATTTTAGAAATGCCTTTGGGATTCAAATTAACTCCCTTGTAATATCTTCATTGAAAAAGAAGATTAATTATGCTTACAAGAAACCTAATTTGGCTTATCAGACCTTTAATGTTACAGGGATCGTTAATGCATTTAAATTTAGGATTAGTAGAGTGATCTGGTTCCATTATTTTGGTGACTTTAATATTTGTCATTATTTTTATGCATACAGTTTCTTTTCCCTCAAGTGAAATTATAATGTCTATTATAAAGGAAATAAACATTATATATTGACCTTAGTAATTATGCTTCTGGATTTTAAAAGTGCATAAAAAGATGTATTTGTGACTCACATATAAATTCAGCATTCATATGTTAAGTGGTCTTGCAGTGGGAGTAGTGCCAAATTCATCATCATCAGAGGACTTGGCAGGGGCAGGGAGCAGGATTCAGGATAGAATCACAGTGAGGACCCCCAGAAGTGAGCTCCAGCCCCACTGCACACATCTTTTCCCTCTGCCTGCATCCCATGTATCCATGGGGATGTCTGCTCTGCTGCAGTTAGTCTCACATGAGTTTTCAGTTGCATTGAATTTATTTGGAGCAGAATTCAAGATCTAGCAAGTGTCCATAGACCTGGGTTCATCCCAAAAATACCCCCAAATGCTCAAAAATATCCCAAACCCACCCTGTTTCCTGCACAGTTTTTCCTCCCCTCCATCTATACCACATGCACAGCCCACAAATCTGATTTTGTGGGTGACTGCAGGGGTTAATTTTTCTGGCTGCATGGGAAAAAGTAGGAGCGTTCCAGTGCTGATACTGCTGTATAAACCTCTAGCTGTATTAATAAACACATATCAATGCCCTTCTACCTGCCTTCTTTCTGCCTAAGTTCTGCTGTGGTGGTTGGTGTGGGGATACAATTATTCATGCCATGCTGACTGCCGGGATTTGAGGTTATTTACGCCAGGCTAATTGCTGTGGTATCACAGTGTTCATGCTAAGCTAATCACCATGGCATTGGATTATTTATACTGAGCTCACTGCTGTGGTATTGGGTTATTTGTGTTGAGCTCATTGCTAGGGTATTGTGTTATTCATGCTGTGCTCGTAGCTGTGATATCGGGTTATTTATCTTGTGCTTATCCCTGCGATATCTGATTATACTGATTAAACCAGTTGCTCCTTTTGGTAGGCTATTCCAGTGTCTGATCTGGTATCGGAGGGGAAAATTGCCCTTTCTCTGCTCTTCAGACCAGGTTCACATTAATATTTTCTTTTGGTTAACTGTAAAACCTCCTGGCAGTGGAACTCCATCAGAGAGCATGGATGTAGAGTCTCTTCAGTGGTTTTACAAGCAGAGAAGAGGTGTTAGCACTGTCAAGGATGCCCTCTGCAGTTCCAGCCCCATTTCTGAATTGGCATTTCTGTAGCAGCATGGTGGATGTTATGAGCTTGGTCTCACTGATATTTGGACAAAGAGCTCTGATCATTTTCTTGAGGCCTGCATGGGATTTACCTTTATTCTGCTGTTCTTTGGCATCAGGACTCCTACATGCTGTTCCTTTCTTAGAAATAACTGAATTTACTACGTAAGGTCATTACTTTTGTACTTCATTTTGCAATTCATTTGCTGCCAGTTCCAGATCCATCCTTCTTGCTCTGAATGGCATTGCTGTCTTCTGCAGGTGATTTATTCAATTGGTAGAATCCAGTGAGTAAACCAACCACTCCTGGACCTTGCTGATTGGAGTTTTGGCCACCCATACAGTGCACAGCACAGAACCAGACTTGTTGCCCTAGTAGGACTTGAATCCAGTAGTTGCTTAGAACTGGGATGATTTCAATTTATAAAGTAGCAGGACATCAACATGCTGCTGAAGTATGTGATGCATTAACCCCTTCAGCACTTGAAAATATGGCCAAGACTTTTCGCCCCTTCATTTACAAGGTGTCTTACATCCCATACTGCCTATTTACATTGCATACTAGAGGCAAGATATTTAAATTTGAGTGAGCCCAGTGGTAAGATGCGCATTGTCACATGAATTTGCAGTACCAGAGCATTCAGTGCAGCTGGGGGACAGATGCTTCTCCCCTTTCAGGGCCAGATCTACCATATTCTCAGCCTTCAGATGCTCTACTCCCTGAGTAATGACTGTGTTACAGTCCCACTTTGTAAGTGATGATCCTTTGGAGGCCTCTCCGAGAGTGACCAAATTGTTACATGCTGGTGTAAGTAGGGACATTTGACATGGTCATTTTTCTCCTCCAGTTCTGCACACGCAGCAGTAAGAGGGAACACGCTGTCATTTGCAGTTCCAGGAACAGGGGATGCTCTCTTAGCAAAAGGACTTTGATTTGCTTGCAGGACTGCAACTGCAGTAGGGCTTGCGCCAAGCAGCAGTTGTTCGGGTGTGACTGATGCCTTTAGATACCTGCACAGGTAACACTGGCCCAAAACACTTTATCTCACCTTAGCCACCAAAACCCACAAGAACTCTCTGCAGTGTTGTCCTCTCACTGGCTTTGGGAAGCCTCACTGATTAGCCTCAACTAGATGCCTAACTTTGGGAAGAGATGGATTTCATCCCTACTCTATGTGTCCAAGGTCAGACAGAAGCATTCAAGCCCTGCTATGCTCAGTCACCCCCCCCAGCCCTCTCTATTCCTGTACTTTACTCCAGCTTGAGCTGTGAATGCTGCTTGTCTCTGCTGGTTACACACAAATGAAAATGATCAGCTTAGTGGTGCCTGCTTTCCTTTAAATTGTTTCCAGGATTTTTCCGCGCATCAGTGACTCAGTGCTATCTATGTTTCAATACAGCAAACTTTAAAGGTGCTTAATACATCACACAAAAATAAATCACTGCAAAAAAGAGGCACTGATGTTAGCTTAGGAGGAAATCTTTCACAGTGTTTTTGTTTTGCTAACAGAATGCTCCTATGTATTATTCATTACAGCCTCTGAGATTTAATTATTATTAGTGCTACTGATGATTGCTAGAAAAATAAACTGTAGCAGAAGGTGTCCGTCATTGTGTGAAGGGCATAGATATGCTGTAGAACTTTGCCTACCCATTTGCATTAATCTCATTAGTTGCCACAGTGCAACTCCTGAACTGCTTCTTGCTGGGGAAGTGGGGGAGCATAGAAGCAAAGGGAAGCGTCTGCCCTCCCTGCTCCGCTCTGTGCCTGGCCCCCCACACCTTCATGGGCTTTGTGGCTTGGAACATGGAGATGAGGATGAGTTAATTAAGGTCACCTCTGGCTTTTTGCCTGCAATATGTCTGTACCTGGGATTCCTCTGTGGGACTGCTCAAGCATTTTCATCTCCCCCATGGGCAGCCCTTCCTACCCAACACTGTCTCATCTGCAATATTAAGGCTCTTGCAACAGGGTGAATGAAGTTCTTCTGTCAGGAACCCCTGATATCTGCCTGCTGGCTTGAGGCAAACACAGGAAAGCTATTGGAGGGAGTTTAAGAGGAAATCGTGCTTCAGCAACAAGCAATGCCTTTTAGCATCCTCTAAACAAGACACACAACCTCATAGGCAGAGCATTTAAAGGCTCTGCCATTCCATGCTGTCTCACAGCCTCAGACATTGAGATTCATAGAAGCCTGATATTTTCCTCACTCTACTTCAGAGTAATACAAGCCAGTGTAACTCAGTTCCACCCTGCACAGTACATCGTTTCTTATCCTACCAGCCACATAAACAGCATCTCGCAGCATTTCCTGAGATTAAACAGCACAGGGACATCAGTGTTTGTGCCAGGAGCTGTGGTGTTGAAGGAGGGGGTAGCACACCTTCCCTCCCCCACTGTTGTGTTGCAGTTCTGTATCCAACCCTTCTCATTCACTCTAAGCCTTATATGAAGCTTGAAGCCTCTCTGCTAGCACCTAATTTACTCACTGACTTGAAGGTCTCATTAATTGCCTGCTAGATCTTGCATGGCCTCTCTCAGAAGGGCAGGAACTATGTGTGATCTCTGTGCAAGGGTTCCAACAAAACACTGCAGATATGCTGCCTTTCCATTTAGTAACTCTGACATCCCTGGCTCCACATTTGGGGCTCTCATTAGAGTCCAGAGGCAGAAGGAGAAGAACGCAAGTTCTTTAGACCTAAATTCAATCTCTGCCCCTTCTGTCCTGCATGACCTTGTTAAATCACTTGATCTTTTGAAGATTCAGCTTCTCCATCTGCTCCCTTAGGAGGGAGGGAGTGAGTTATGTCAGGCTGAACATACTGAAGCTCATGAGTTACTTGGACACAGGCAGAGTGGGGATGGAACAAGGCCTGGGACCGTGCGACTATTCCACCCTTTGAATGCGCGCATGCAGCAGCACTGTGACAGACCAAGTCCCTGTGCTTGGTGTTTCCTACTGCATGGTGCGTCTTACTCAGCAATCTTAAACCTCCTAAATGTCTCAACAGACTTGGTCCCGCAGATGGTCTCATGCCTGTGTGAGATTTGTTGCCTCCCTTTTAATCCCCGTTTCTTCTCCCTTTACAAAAGCATCACCTGTAAGTGAACAAAATGGAAAAAACAGCTGGAAGGCCACAATGAATCTGGAAGTAAGTTGTGAAACACATCCCTCACAACAGGCACGTCGATGTGAACGGGTCGAAGAACATGCAGTCTCTAACCACCGGGGCTGGACAATGCTCAGTGAAACCTAGAAGCCTACAAGGCTCCAAAGAAGGGAGGCATATTCTAGTAACTTGCCTTTCCACTCCAGCTCCTATTGCGAGATGAATGCATTAACTGCATGGAGGCACATCAAAAGGGAAATAGCGGGACCTGAATCTTTCAGAAAAGGCAAGAACAGAAGAGATCATAGGGCAGCAGGACTGGATTGAACCAGGTATCCACTGGGGAGGTGGGATACGCGGGAGGTTTGATGCTCTTGATTTGCAAAAGATAACAGATTGAAATCTTAGCCAGTTCAGTCTATCTCATAGAAAGCAGACATAAAGTTTGATGCTATTTTTTTTGTCTGATTACAGAAATGAGGTCTCATATCCTGTCTCCTACGTGCAAATTTGGAGGACACTGACTGTCCTTCTCCTGCACCAGCTGAAATACTTGGATTCAGTTTTCCCCTCTCTATGTTTTACGTAGGCTGCTGCCCTGACTGCTGTCTTTAGCCTCCCCCATGGCAGCGTAAAACCTTGACTGGATTTTATATTATCCTTATACAAGCAAAGCAACTGCTGTCTTCAGCAAAGGTTGAATGAAGACCTCAGGATTTAGCCCAGCAGTTTTCTAATCTGCTTCTGGGACCCTTTACAGTGAAAGGCAGTAGATAAATACAGGATGGCTGGCTGAGTGGAGCGCAGGCGGATGGGTCGCTACAAGTCATAACTCAGTGCATCTCTGGTACAGCAAGGAGCCCACTCTGTCCTTGGAGCCACAAAGCCAAACGCTTTTATTGGGACTTGCGTGTTTAAAGGCTGGAGCTAATCTTGTAAAAAGATCGTGTAAAGTGCTGGACATTTACACTTGGACTGTTGAAAGCATATGGTCATGGGGCCATGGAGGGTGTTTCTCTGATTCTAATGCAGAAATATGCATTACATCTAAATTGACACTGAAAACTGACTCGAGACTGGTATTAGAGAAGATTAAATTAACCCCCAGCAATAATGCCATATTACAAAAATGGTTAGATCTTAATAAATTGAAAATGATAACAGCAGCAAAAGCTGTACATTTTCCCTCATGTTCCTTTATTGCTGTAACACTTCTTTCCAGTTTGTTGCTTCCGTGGGTTTTATTAGCACATTTCAGTGGAGTAGATTTGCTCTGAAGTGATAAAAGCTGACTGTAATCAGAAAGCTATGTTATCTGCAGCAAACAATGGTAAATGCCACCTGAGAAGGGCTCTGTTCAATGCCTTCATTACTGTGATTAGCCTAAGACGCTAGAAGATAGCAACAAACTTCAAACTTGCTGATAACAGACTTTGTTAAGAACACAGTAAACATTGAACACCCTGTACTTCAACCTAGTAAAGAAAACTCCACTCCAAGTGCATCCATGGCTAATCAATACCGTAGACCTGGTGTAGAACAAGGTCTCCTCACCTGTACTCATGGTGAATGAACCTAAAACAGGAGGCTGGGTACCACACAGGCAGGAATAGATGCTCTGATTCAGCAAAGCACCCTCTTCAACACAACTTAAGCATGTGCAAATATAAAATGTCTGTTCCCATCCTTTGCTCACCACAGGCACAAGAAAGGAAAGGGATTTGGCTGCTGCAGGGACCTTATTCTGATCCTCTGCAGGAGGATGAATATTGCTCCTGGCAATTAGGTGTGAAACAAAGCAAGATGCGCAGCCATGCTGTACTAATGAGGGCTGTTTCTCCTTTTGTAAAAGTGGATTTTTTAAATTATAAGAGCCTGTGACAACACAGGAAATATTTCTGGTGGGTTGCATTTGGAGGGAAACAGCAACCACAACAGGAAAACTTTCTTGGATGGGCAACCATCCTCACAGAGCACCCCAGTGTGGTGTGCCGAGGCTGGGAGGGCACTGGGGGACCAGCAGGCTCCAGCACAGAAGCCAAGGCTTAGCTGAGGAACCCTGCCACCAAATGGAAAGGTAACACAAGCCAGCTTGGCTACTGCTCTTCTTGGCACTGCAACAACCTTTCAGAATACTCTCAACTTCCAGCAAGAAAAATCAATGTTGTGCCTAATTTCTAAACACAAAATTAACATTTCTATAGGAAAGATAAGTCTAATTGAAAATAACCCTTAGAAAAACAGCAGTCAAAGCTTTTAGGAGAAAACAAAATCAGCTCTGATAGAAATATTCTGCTCAGGTTTAGCTACAGGCTGCTCAAAAGTGTTTCCCCCTTAGCCCAAGAAACAGCATTTGGCTTTCTAGCCAGTGCCGTATGTGCAGTGGAGTTTGCATGCTCACTGCAGGCAGTCAGAGGGTCTGTGCCTACGTGTTAAGAAGAGCACTTTGCCCTTATTGAAATGCACTTGCTTCCCAGCTCTGTTGACAAATGCAAAAGGCAGAAATCTTAAACAGATCCAGGAAGAGCAATCCTGCTGCCAAAAGGTTAGTTTTGAAGTGTGTGACATTTTCTACCAGAGCTGAGCAAATCATTTATCTGATTAATTTAGTTTCCTCTCTGTTCACAAATTGTCCAGGAGCTGCTGCTGAGATTTGCTCAAATTCATTTGTTATCGGAAGTTCCTGCCTAGCTCTGCAGCTTGTTTGTGGGCAGTTTGTTATAAGCAGCCACAAAACTCAGGGCTGTGTTGATTGCTCTTCATTGGGCATCGGTGGCAGGGTATTGTTTTAGCTCCCTGACAGGGTGATCTAATCCTTTGAATTAGATTTCTGATGCGAACGCAAGTGAAATTTGTCTCTTACAAATAGGTTTTGCTGTTTGCCTACAGGTCACTGCAGCTGTGAATGCTTCTGCCAGTTCCCAGAACTGCTCTTGAGCCAGTAAAAGGCTGTCTTGATAGTCCAGTCAGACCATGTAACACAGACCATAGGGATTGCATTCAACTCCCTCTGCATCAATGCTGAAACTTCAACAAGAGATGTCTTAAGAAGAGGCCACCCTTGGATTTGAAGACTGTGAACTGGTGGAGAACAGAGTATATTATATTACCCAATCTGATAGGGATAACTGGGGCCCTGGAATAAAATTGAGTTTGGATTTTAAAGTACTAATGTGGATGAAGAAGTATGTAAAGAAAAGATTCCTATGACTTTTGAGGGGGAGAAAGCATTTCGATCAGTCTTCTCACAACATACACATCATACTAATGGACAGCTTCGATTTCTAGCCCCAAAATACTGCTTTACAGACTAAACCATAATGCCACATGACAGGAGGAATTACAGCAATATGCTTGTATGAGGTATGACATCAAAGTGGGAATAATGAATCCGGGGTTTGCATAATTGAGATGTTACCTACTTGGGCCAGAGGGCTCGTCTCACTGCTCAACACTCAGCAAATAATGGCATAAAATTACATCCATATTTTCCTGCTTTGTAAGAATAATTTGAGTAACCTGGTTCATCCTTTCAGTAGCTCTTGGCACGTCTTGCTGACCTGTGCATTCCTCCAGCCTCAGTGTCTGGATGGAGGGGGAGCGGAGGATGAGGTACTTTGTAATAGAGACAAGGAAGGAATGGGAATTTCTGGTCTGTGGAAGAATTCTGACATTTGGAAATAAATAACTTGCAAAGCATGATGAACAGTCACCCTCGTGGAGTTTTCTGCCAACAGTTTTTGTCAGGAGTCTTGGTTCAGTGCCATCAAGACATGTTTTTTCAATAATGTCCAATCGCTTTAGTTTGATAACTCTAACCCAAAATGAGCAATGTCCAAGCAAAAGCTGCAAACCTTTTAATTAAGATATGATAGATGATATAAACCTGCTACACTTCCTGCATCGCAATGAGCATGCAAGGAGAAGCTGAAAGAGTGGCAACAGATTAAAACCAGGAATGTTCTCTTTTAGGAATAGGTGTGGAGGTGATGCCTTTGAATTGAGCTCCCTCCCTAGAGCAGCAGCACCGATGTGTCAGGGGCTGTATGTGCAACCCATGGGAGAATAAAGTCACTCTATTGATCCACCACACTCAGACCTCCTAAAACCTCTGCTGGTGCTCAGAACACAAAGTTTGCCTCTACCATACATTACAGTTCTATGTGGAGGTAGATTTTACCCCAAATAATGCCTGTTTATGCATTTCCAGCTTCAATTAGAAATTATGTGTCCCTGGAGCTTCACAAAGAATCATCATTAGAAGGTAAATTAGATCTTTTTCTTCCATTCTTTTTGGTCTTTTCCTTTTTTAAGGATCCCATTTTCTTTGCTTCACTAACTGACATTTTTCATGCATTCCCAAGGAAATAATACACCACAGGCATTAAAACTTGGCAGCTTACAAAGACATTCACAAGTACCTCCTTTTAACAGCATTCAATGGGACTTCATCCAGCTATAGGGCCTTTCTTGTGCGGCTGGTTTTATATCCAGAGTGAAAGAGAAGGTGTTTCAGGCTGCTTTAGCCATATGGAAAGGATTTCTGTGAAAAGTCACAGCAGGACTGACCCTATTGCAATAACAAAAACTGCCCATGAACAAAAACATCCCAGTAAGCACATAGTATATTCCATGCGCAGCATCTCTCCACCTGCTGTACGTTACTCTTTTGCTACGTGCTATTACTAATAGCAAGAAATCTCATGTGAAATTGTGCAACACCAATGAAGGGGAAGGAAAAATCCCTCGAAGGCTTTGGTAGAGCTGAATCAGAGTCTTTGACAAAACCAAAATCACTAGGTATTTAAGTAGGTTGTCATATACCTTAGATCATATACACAGTAAGTTACACAGAGGAGTAGCATTTGAACCTACTGAAATTGCTGACACCTCTTATTGTAAAACCACTGTTGCCAGATGATTATAAATTGGGCAAAATTTGGGATGAAATTGTCCTTGCTTTCAGTTTGTATCCGATTGCTTTGCTTTAAATTATCAGGAAATACATTTCTAAACCAAGGAAATGCACTTCTGCCACCACAGCAAGGAAGTTTTGGGTTTCCCTTGTGTAATCATGTGTATCTGTGTATGCTAATGTTAGAGCAGTAACCAAGAGCCCAAATCATGGAGTAGGATCCCACTGTAATAGGCAGCACAAACACCTAACACTGCAGTACTCAGTTCAGATGAATTATAGTCTAAGCTGTGCATGCAAAATGAGTCAGACTTTATGAAGTGCTTATGTCCTGGGGTCCCAAGTGATAAGTTACGTTATTCTGAGTCAAAATGAGACCTTACTGGCGTGGTGGGTTTAAGGCAGTGAATGGAACGCAGCCTTTCTGCCTCTTGCATGCCTGCTTCTTATTTCTCATCACACATAGGGTCTGCGGACTGTGCCAAGTAAATACCATGAAGGATGGGGGAGGCTTATTTTGAAAATCAAGCTCTTCAACTTGTCCAGCTGCAATTTCAATTTAAAATCTGGCCTGAGTTTAAAGGATGGTTGGAATGAAGGGCTTAGAAAAAGGTTAAAAAAGGTTAAAAAGAAAAAGGTTAAAAAATCAGGTTAAAAAAGCCAAAGCCAAAGCGTTTTGTTTCAGTTCATTTGAATATTTGTGCGGAAATATTGATACCTTGCTTGAAAAAAGAAGGCAACAACAAAATAAACCCCAGAGCACCACCTGCATTTCTCTTGTTCTCCTTCTCCTTTCAGGTCTCCTTGCCTGCCTGACTCCCCCCTGCTTGCTTCTAGAGTGGCTTTATCAATCTCTGCCTCTTCCCTTTGAAGTCCTCATTGCCTCCTGGTTGAGCACACTTTGAACAACAGTTCTCTAATTGCTCTTCAGAGAAAACTCTTCGAGCAACTTGGAAGGGCCCTCTAGCTGTTTCAGAGGAAAGGGACTCCTTTCAGAAAAGGTTGTCTTTCAAAACCGAAGCTGAGCTGGCTTTCTAATATTGACACTGATAGCAATGTGTCAGTGACAGCCTTTGGATGCTGGGTACTTACAGCACCTAGAACAACGGACATGGAGCCACTGAAGTTAGAGGCTGATGGAGAAAAAGACATCACATTTTCCTTCATCTGCCCTTGGGACTGTTAAATTAAGGCACTCCAGAGAATATCTTGGGTGTATTATGTTCTTCTTTGATGAGGACATCAAAGGACACTACGTTAAGCGGTGCTGCTCTAATATCTGATGGGGGCGATCAATCATTCACATACGGCTTGAGAAGTGAAGTGTCATTCTTGTGTTTGATCACCTTTGTCTGACCTTGAGAAACTCCTCCTAACTGCTGAGAGGAAATGTCACGGAGCGACTGACATTTGAGTTTCTGGGTTAGGTGACCAACCCGAGAGAAAAAAGAGGTTTTCTAATGGGAAAACTGAAATTAACCATCTTTAAAAATTCTCTGCAATGGAAAAGTGGAGGGAAAATTGCTCCTTAATCAATTAAAAACCCCTCAAGCTGATTGATTTTGGAAAGCTCTATTAAATACCTGTGTATTTGAGTTTAAATTTGATGAGGCTAGACTCAGGCTGGAAGCGGTACTTGAAACAAATCCCCTTTTAGCAACTGAACGCATTTACCCTAAGTATATAGTAATCTGCAATAAATTCCCTGATCTCTGTACGAATTCCGTGCCCTTATAACGCTCTGAAACAAAGCAAGATTGGGCTTCAGAGGGCTCTGAAGTCTCTGCAATTGCAGTATTCCTTCGAATTCCACTGGAGGTCAGTGCAGCACTACAGTTCTGCCTCGCACAGGCTGTCCTCTTCGCCCTGATCTACTGCTACAGCCGAACAGAAACCCCTGTAGAGCTGTTTTTTAAACTAGATTTGTATAGTAATAAATACGGGTTTAAGAACTGTGTTTTGTGGCTAAATTTGGAACATCCTAGCAGGGATGTGAGAATCTAAACTCGTTTGGGTGTTATTCTCTCTCTTTTTCTCCCCCTTTTTTTTCCGGTTGCCGTCGGGGCGGTTGTTTTTCCAGAGCTGAGGGTGGGTTTTTTCCTCACAAAGTAAGATTGCTTGGAATACAGAAGTAGCAGATTTGGTGACACGTTTTCATAGCTCCAGAGAAAAGCCTAGCTTCAGGTTCCTATTCTGCTGGAGGAGCAGAGATAAGCGTGGTCCGGTGCTGGCCCTGTGCACTTGGGGGCTCTGGACCACACCATTTTTTATACTGACTCAAATGTGAACTTGCTCAAGTCGATGTTTTCCTCCTCTTTGCCTCCCGTATCTTCCTCCCCTTTCTGGTTGTAGTGCATCCACACACACTGCGCTCACTTTTCTAGCTGCAGCTTACACAGCGAGGGGCAGATAGACCCAAGTGAGCTCCAAACCATCCCCTTTACATGATATACCTCAATGCAGGTGATAAACCAATACAAAAGGCTGCCAACAAAACCCAAGCTAAGTGGTTTAAAGTTATTTTAGACAAGCTCTTGGGTCTGTAGGTGAGTCCTTATGGTTTGCTGCATGTTCAGCTTTCTAGGGAACAACGTGCTGCTTCTCTGGTGTGAGCACAGGGTGCAGGCACATCACACATCTGCCTCCCTGTGTGGCTGTAGAACAATAGCTCCTCAAACCTACAGTCTTTTTCTAATGGACGTCAAAGGCGGACTCCAAAATATAAAAGCAGAGAAGAACAAAGGAGGGAAATCTGGGTCCTGGATATGACAACAAATGTGGCTAAATGCTTGATATATGTGGAATGTATTACAGGAGCAAGGGCAGCAACAGCAAGTGGGCATCACCACAGTAAAGAAGACTGCTAGCCAAAGTCTATGGAGTGCCAGCAATACAACCAGTGGCTGACATGATCTAGTCTAGCCAGCAGATGTGCCGCCCTTGCATCAGAGAAACGCAGATAGTATCAGCCAGGATAATAGAGAACCTGGTTTTGGTATGGCAGCAATAGGCATGTCAGTGGTTTGCCCAGAGGCTGTTTGCCTGCTGGTCAGCACTGAGGAAGAGGACAACATGAGGATTCAGCCCATGACCTACTCTCAACTGCTGTCTGGGAGCAGCTTAGGCACAATCCATAGGCTTGCTGCAAGAGCAGCATGCAAAGAGCAGGATGCTTCTGTCCCTGGGCTCTTCAGACAGGTCCTGAATCCAAACTTCTGTTTCTGTTCCAGGTACTTTGTTCTTGATCACTGCGTTATTTTTCCAGCTATAATGACTATAGCGCTCATCAGGAGAAGGGGCTGCAAACATCAGCTTTACCTCCATTTCTGTTAAAAGAAATGCTTTACATCTTTGGGTTTACATCCTTCCTCCCCTTCCTGAAGGGAGATGGAGGTAGGAGCTTGCTCTGGCCAAACTGGCCATAAAGGACACTACATCCAGGATCTGTAGAGCTCAGTTTAATTCAGGGTACAGTTAGCTGAGTCAAAGTCGTGTTGGCAAAGGGCTACATTAGACAGGCTCAACCTCCTTTATAGACTCAAACACAGATATTTCAAACCATGCTGCTTAGACCACGGAGGATCCCTTGTGTTGGAGCAATCTCATAAAGAAAACACTGACAGCTGTATCTACTGGTTCATTTAAAACCCAGCTGGAACAAGCTGGGCAAAATATTACTATGAAGTGCCTCTCATTTGTTGTTGTTCTGTTACAGAAGCAACAAGTTTTATCACCGGCTGCCCCCCTCGTGTCCTTGTGCCCTGACTTAATTTCCCTCTTGGTTCCTGCAGTAATATACTTCAACTCCAGCACATCATAACACTCCTGCTCCAAGCCTGCTCTGCTTGGCCCATCTAGCACATACAGACCCTTGTAGTCCCCCAAGCCTTCCTTCTGGAGGGCTGAGCAATGCCTCAGGAATGTTTCCTTAGCTCCTGTTTTGCTTGTGGTTCCGCAGGTCCTCTCCATCCCCATCCTCACAGTGGTTACAAGCAGACGCGCTGCTTCTTTGCCTGCGTTTCCTTGCCCAGCGATGAGGCTTGGCTCCTGCTTTCCTCTCTTTGCAGCTGGGTTTAGGGCTTTTTGGAGACCAATGATGTGGCTTCCCAACCCATTCTTCACCCCTTCATTTGCCAGCTCCCTGGAACCATCCAATCTACCCCGTCCTATTTCCCCCACATAAAGGAACCTTTGCAAGTGAAATGGATATCTCCCCTAGTCACACAGATCTCTGCAGCAGCTGACTAATATAACAGTATTTTCTGTTCTAAATCTCATGAGTCCCATGGCTTCCTCATGCTTCCATTCACCAAAAAGCTCCTTATAGGCCAAAATCAGGAAAGCTGGAAGCTTTGGCTTTGTTTTCACTATTAGCAAGCCTTTCCTCCAAGTAATTTTGTATAGTATGTTTTATGTTTCTCTACCCCTTTTCTGTGGCTTATTTTATGCTAATAGTTCCCTAAGTATTATTAATTAGATTTTTTTCTCAAGTAAGAGAAAGTTCTTGAAAGTTAATTAAAAGTTGCACAAAGTAATTGTGCAAAAGTCGCTTTTCCATTCCAAAAATTAAACCTTTCTAATTAAAATCCGATATTAATTTAAAGATTCAAATGGGGTGTTTATTACTCATTTCTTATTATTATTTTTTGCCACTTTGGAACTGGAATTGCTCCAGCAGAGGGAAATCAATTCAGCCCCATTGCTGAGGTGCCCTGTCCCTCTGTGGGAAATGGGACATTTCCATCATCCCAACTACATCAGTCTGAATCCTGAGTGGAGGGACAGGGACAAGTGCCTGCACGTGTCTTCATCTCCTCCCCTAACAGCCTATCTCTGGTGTTTTCCCCCTAGAATGTAGAAAACTTGTTGTCTTGTTATCTCAAGGATGGAACAGAGATTTCAGAAGCTATTAGCATCCCCCATGTGCTGGCAAGAGGCGCATTCAAACAACACCGAGGCTGCAAATCGAAACAGGTACTAGCTTGGCACAGCCAAAGTTAAGGAAGCATTAAGAGGAGGGTTTGGATGCTGGTATTAGCCCCGAGTGACACCTTTCACTGAAGTACATCTATCAGTGGCACATCAAGGTGGGTCTGGATCACCCCCATGCCCTCAGTGCAATGAACGGAGGGAAGAGAAGAAGCTGCACTAAAGCGAGACCATCCTTATGGCTGAGGCTGTGCTCCCATGTTTCCAGCACTGAAGTGCTCAAAGGGATGTGGGAGAAGAAGGGTGAGGATTTTCAGAGGTGGATTCTGTTTAGCTGTTAAAATTTAGACCTCAGGGAAGGATATGGTTTTCCCTACTTTTGTCCTATTTCTTGGACCCGCAGCCTGCTCAAGGAAGCCCAGTTGGCTGTGTGCTTATCTAAAGATATTAGGCATACCTTTAGAGTCCCGCAAAACTCCAAGTGTAAAATCACATTGCAAAAACACAAGAAACCCAAAGCCAGCCAACCCTCACTAATTAATGGGGACTAATTATCATCTCCAGCTTTTGGCTCTACAAATGCCCCTATATCAGTGGCAAAGTCACCCCTGCATGTACCAAGCAGGGTGTGAACGAGCTCGTATAGGACTTTATGCATCCCAGAGTTCAATGATAAGTAGATATACAGCATTATCATAAAGTTATTAATCACCATGCTGATCTAATGTCACCTATTTGCCTCTGTAAAATACATAGCACACCAATAAAACGAGAGAGAGCAGTAATAGCCAGCATATAATTAATAATTATCAATAAAGAATGCATTATCAACACAGAACTTCTTATGACGTGTTTAGGAGATGGCTGGTCCCCTGGTGCACCTCCTTTGGCCACAGTGTTGTTAGCCACTTACACTAAACAACACTTTCGGGGGTACCAGAGACATAAGGAGGAAGCAAATTTGCTTAAAAACTAAGAGGAGTCACTAGGAATTACCTAAAGATTGTGAAACTGGAAGCATTTAGGTCAAATGCAAAAAGAAAGGCTTTAGCAGCAGAGAGAGTGCTGTGAGCAAACAGGACAAACTCCAGTCATACAAGCATTACCAACAGAAATGATCAAGAATAAACAAAATCCTTGTTGAATTAGCACAGAGGGAGATCTCATTTGTCCTTGGGCTGGATGATAAGAAGGAACTTTTCTAATGATATTATTATTACAATGCACTAGAGCAGCACACTGAGTACCTCATCAAGATAAGGGCCGTTACTGTGGCAGCTTTCTAGGATGTGTGAGTCTTACAAGAGAGACCCAACTTAAAGAGCTTACAGTCAGAATAGACAAGGCTTCAGAGGAGGGACTGTCATCTCACACAGGGAAGCTCAAGGTTACAGTGGTACCCAGTACCTGATCTAGGGAAGCTGGAGTGCATCACCCTGATCATCCACCACACCATCCTCCTCCTGGGGATGCACCCCCATATCTAAACTGGGACTTATCAAGCCCAACTTTAACCCTTTTAGGGCTGCATTGAGCCAAAGGGCTGTCTCCAGAAATACCTCCAGAGAGTGGCAGTTCACCCCAGAAAGAGCTTTCAAATGTAGGATTAGACACTAATTTTGGTCTGTTGAATCCCAGCCTTAACATCCTTCCCTGTGTGGTTCTGGAGAAGTCACTTCCTAGCCCCAGACCTGAGTTTGCAGCCCTGGGGCTGACATCTCTAACTTTTGAAAGAGAGAATAATCATCCCTGGGTATTAACAACTGCATAGCAAGGACTCTGATAAAGGTGGTTGCAGAAATAAATGGCCAGTAGAAACCCAAATTCAAAAAGAGAGATTATTATTCCCCCAGCATTATCTGTGTGCTCTGCACCCGTACGTTTTAAGGCAATCTTAGCTGAAAAAATGAAGACGTAGCCATCCTTATAAACAAGGATATTTCATTCAAGAGATAGAAAGCTCTAAAGGGTTCCAGCTTTGCTGAAGCACTGAGACACTGAGAATTGAAAGAGGTGGGAAGAATTAATTAGACTTCTGATATTATCCTGGTAAATAAAAGTTATAAGCAAAGCTCTGGAAAGAAGACCTGATTCATATTCAAACATTTACAGAATAAACAGCTGCTGATTCTCCTATCTAGCCCAGTCCTTATCCTTTAAGGCTGCAATAAGTGACCTCTTAATCCCAGGCAAAAGACTGCATGATCATCTAGAATTGAAAAAGAAAGCATATTTCCTTCCCTATTCCAATTTCCACTCAATTTCAGTATGAAGATGCTTGCGTCTTCACTCCCCCCCCCCCCCTTCTCCCTGTTCCTAAAGCAATGTGCGTTTGATGATGAGATTTTGGGTATCTGAACATGTTTGCAGCCTCTTTCTCCCCCTAAATAGGAGTACTGCAGTCCTTCAGCTTGGTTGTATCTCCATTGTACTGGCCATGCTCTTAAAGCACTTATAGCAATAATTTCTTGGCATGATGGACAGAATCAGCAATAACCTGATCCTGCAATGCACTGAATAAACACTTTAGCATTTAGTACATGGACACTAATGTGCTGGGAAGTAATTGCTTAGAGGTTCCCAGCTTCAATATAATAATGCAGGGATTGCATTTATACAGCATAGGAAAAAGAATTGTTATTGGCCAAACTTCCTCTCTCCCATTTTGATTAGCGCAGAAGGAGAGAGATGAAGGTAAGCACGAGGTGATCCTGGGTTACCAAGTCCTTCAAGCACTGAGGGCTGCAGTTGGATGTGGTTACCCTCCAGTGGAGAAATTCCACTGACTTCAGCCCCTTTACTCTGATTTTACACCAATGTTCCTCAGAGAAATATCCTCCTTCACAACAGTAATGCTGAAATGAGTGCAAGATTAAAAAGCCTATGCTAGCTTGGCAAAAGAGAAAAGTATCTTCTCCAGTAAATACATAAATATGCAGCAATCCCGGGGGTGAGCTGAGCTTAAAGCTCGGTGGAGTTAGCAGGAGTAGAATGAACCAAAGTTTTGTGTTTCCACTTATGCGAATAATTACTGGAGCCCTCATCAACATTTCTCTTCTTAAATAGTGTTTATAAATTCAAGATGCCTAAACTTTAAATGGAAACTAATTTAGGTATTTTCTTTATTATTAAAAACTTTCTCCCTGGACACTTTGGATTCATAAATGATTATAAACCAGTTTTGCTACTTACTTTTCCTGCTTCTTCACGTTCTCCCCTTCCTAAGCACTGCAAATAACTCCTTAATGACATGCAAAGCGTGGTTGCTTCTAGGATGGAGAAATGCTGCTTGAAAACATTTTCTTTTTAAAATATTTGAATTTAGAACTACTCCCCCCAAAAAGAAGAATATTCAGAGGAGCCAAATAAAATAAAAAGAACAGCTTTCCCAATGTATTATTAATACCAATAAATGGGAGCTGGCGGATTTAAAAGCCAAGATCTAATGCATTTTCCTGGAGCAGTGAGCCTTTAAACAAGTTGGAGTTACTGAGATTGTGTAGTAAAAACTGGTAAAGTGAAATATCTTTTCAGATAAGATAATAAAGACGAGCTATATTAACATACCCTTCCAGGGAAAAACAAGCACAGAGAAAATATCAGCTGCTATTCTTAACAGACTTAGTTGTGGGAAGCTTGGCAAGTGACCGGCAGAACCTCATCTTTAACTCTCTGTTGCAATCTGGAAACATAGAATGGTTTGGGTTGGAAAGGACCTTAAGATCATCCAGTTTCAACCCCCTGCTATGGGCAGCTATAACTCACACTAAACCATGTTGCCCAGCCTGGTCTTGAACGCTGCCAGGATGGAGCATTTACCACTTCTTTGGGGACCCTATGCCAGCGCCTCACCACCCTCACAATAAAGTACTTCTTGTTTATATCTAACCTGATAGAACCAAACATATTGATGGACATAGAGGGATGGGGAGAGTTGTGGCTCTGTTCAGCTTGAAGCTGGCTGTATGGAAGCATTATGTCAACCAGGACCTCTGCGTGGAACATGTTCTCTCTGGAGAGTCACACAAAGCCTGGCATCACATCGATGCTTTACACTGACACCTTCATGGGGCTTCAGGGTGTTGGAATTAGTCACCCACTGCACAGAAAGGGATGTGGTGCAGAGGGAATGGATACCAAGGGTATACCTGAGCCAAGGATCCTTGCTGCATCACTCTTCACTGAGTGATGAAACACCATCCCTGGATGTGTATAGATGAGGCCCTCAGTGATATGTGTAGTGGTGGTCTTGCCAGTCCTGGGCTTGATGATCTTAAAGGTGTTTTCCAACCTATTTGATACTATGACCACATTCCTGTGCCCTGCTCCAAAGCAGAAGCCTGACCTGGCATTTTGTCTCTCCAGGGAAACTGAGGCAAAGAGGATCAGAGCACTGGGAAATACCAAGGGCTTTGAATTAAATGCTTGTTAAGCCTTTGCTAGTCTGCTAAGCTGTCAGAAGGACTAATGCAAGCAGTGAGTGCTAGGGGAAGTGATGCCAAGGCTGTGCAGAGGAATGACTAAAGGATGAAGGATGTTGCGGAGATTGGGGAAAAGATGCTGGTGATGGGATGGGAAAGGGTCGGATGCCAGTGGTGGAGCAAAGCTGTCAATCAGAGCAGCATGGCTTGTTTTGCACTTAGTATCTCAGCCCTGTCACACATTAAAATGTAAGCTCTCCAATTGCCAGTGTCCCCACAGTATCTTGGCAATCTGTTACACTCTAGCTTGCTAAACTTCACTTATCCCTAAGAACTTCTTTAACACCTGCAACCCGCCCCCCAGTATCTTTATGATTCTCACTCCAATAAAACCGATGCAGAAGCACTGATGAGTTACCCTGTGCTTTCTATACTCCTAATTGCTCCCCTTTTGTCATGGCCCTGGGAAGCTCAGTAGGGGTGGACTGCTTTTAATGCACTAAATTAATCCCCTGTTATGTATGTGTATGTTCAGCATTTTCTCCACATATTTCTAGGCAGCCTTTTCTCTTTTCATCACATCTCTCCTGCTCCAATCTCTATTCCTGCTGGCCTCAATAGGGAATCTAATGCAGATTTGCTGTTAAAGGAGATGGCAACTAATCTCTTCTAGGTAAGGTGTCCATCTGATAGTGACTCTCTCCCTGTTTTGGATATACACAAACCTTAGTTTAGCAGGTAAAGGTAGGCACCAGACAGCTAAATCCTGGCAAGAAGCACCCTAGTAGCACTGTGGAAGTCAGATGCCTGGCTCTGCCTGAAAGGTAACTGCTTTAAGCACTTGTTAAAATCCGATCTATGATTGCACAGGGAGCCTTCCTGCTGGGGCTGAGAAAATGAAATCCATAGTTTTGACTTTAAAGATTTCTTTTAAATAAGTTCCCTCGGTTTTC
The DNA here is from genome assembly GCA_024733675.1 of Psilopsiagon aymara. Lineage (NCBI taxonomy): Eukaryota > Metazoa > Chordata > Aves > Psittaciformes > Psittacidae > Psilopsiagon > Psilopsiagon aymara. The sequence continues at coordinate 50,757 of JANRGW010017620.1, forward strand.
AAATTTATTGTAATTACTTTTTAAGCTCCTTTTAAAAAAAGCAGTGCCCTGCTGCCAGTTTCTGCTCTAATTCTACCTCCACCTCGCGTGGATGCAGTGCTTAAGCACTTGGCGGTGCTAAAGGCAGAGGGTCAGGGCAGTCAGCTCTTCATCCGCATCCAGTGTGCAGAGTTTGCTGTAAGCAGCCTCCCTCTGCTTCCCAAGTTGCTCAGCTGCATGCTAAGAGCACAACAGCAATGATACATCTGCAACTGCTCGGGGAAAGAGCATTTTAAAGGTAAAGAGATTTAAGGAAGGAAAAAAAAATGAGCAGAGATAAGGCCGAGACAGTGTCAAAGAGATGGAATATACATCTCGGAGAAAATCTTAGAGCAGATCATTACCCAAAAAATACTAGCTGTAAGCAACAGTTTGCAGTGCAGAAGGAATATTTATCCACTGATGTTTTGGTAGTCTTTCTATTTCTTTCTTGTTTGCTTCCACTGAGGAGTAATATTATTCAGAGATTAGAAACAGAGGTTTGGAGGCGGTTGTGGGATGATGGTGTTTGATCCTAACTCTGCCCTTGCTACGTGATGCTGCCTGCCTCCTTAACCCCATTGCCCATCAGGGACTGGGCACCATTGTGCTGGGAGCTGCACATCGCCAGAACAAAGAGGCTTCTTGATCCGAAGGGTTTGTACATGCATGGGAATTAATTTGGATAACCGAAGACCAGCTGTTTGGGGTCAGACTCAAGGTCCCTTTGAGTATCTCCTCTCTAACAGTGGGTGCATTGAACAGGGTATTTAGAGTGCAACCCTCCAGCTTCCACAGCTTTGCTGCTCAGGGGCGCCTGACCCAGAAAAGGTATTTTGTGTTTAAAAGCAGGAGATAGGCTGTGAATTTCAATTGTGGCATCTTTTCTCTGGCAGTTGGCATGCCTTATTCCTGTTTAGTTTAGCTCACTTTCAAGCAGATTAAACTAAACTGGTACACAGCACTCTTATTATAGAATAAGTGCTCATAGAGAGAGCTATTCAGGAATAATTATTCTGATTTAAACATTTCTGAATAATTCCATGCAAAGGCAACTTCTGAACAGAGAGACAGCGGGTTGACGTGGCATACAGATGGGGGAGCACAAGGAGCTGTAATGCACAGTGTACGAGCATTTGTGCCAGAGTCCCTGTTCTAAATGTGAACACATCCAGTCAGGAACAGAAACCCATCAGGTGATCAATATATCCAATGAAAACTAACATGATCCTGGTGAATGCTGACCATTAAATACGCCCAGTGAAGTCCTCCTGAATGAGACACGTAGCAGAGCTTCCTCCCCCAAAATAATTTAGCCAAAGAGGTTTGAATAATGAACGCAATCCAGAAAAATCACCATCTGCTTATGGACAATTTGCAAATAGAAAAGAAGGAGCAACATTCTTTAAATAAGCGATCTGTTATGAATTATTCACACAGCTCTAATTAGCATTAGGATCCCTAATTTCTCCAGGCAGCTCTACTATAACAATACTTTATGATTCCTCTGCCTTTTCCACCCAAGACTCCCCCCAGCACCTTCCAGACATTCAGCAGGTAAACCCCACAGCCCTCCTTTGAAGGAGACCACATCTTCAATCAGCAAGGGATGAAATGGAGACACATCTAATAACACGTTGTTCTGCAACTTTCATTTCTAGCAGTGTGTATATCAGCTTCTGCCATTTTCATTTTGGAGCCTGTTTTTACACTGATGCTAAAGAACTCTGCAGGTGAGTGAAAGCAGTGATTTGGAGTACACTCGAGTGTCACAGGGATGTAAGATTTGTCCTTTGCATCTCATTTGGTAGTGGATTGCTTTAACTGCAAAGCAATCACTGTACTGCCTATGGTCCTATTTTGGTAGTGGAAAATACAAAATGAGTGCCTAAATTGCCATGTCAGTGTAAGTTACTAATACAGTTGGAAATAAATTCCAGGGAAAATAGAATTTTCCCAATTTTTATGGCTAGAAAGTGAGTGTATCTACCTGCATCCTTTTATCATCCCTTTACCACAAACATAGAAGCTTCAATCTGTGACAAACGGTCTCTTTTAGCAAATATCTTATTAAAGCAGCGGTACTTTTTTAGCAACAGCATTCCCAATGGAAGCTGCACATTTGGGGTCTGGAATTGCGCCGTATGAGTTATGAGTCAGCATTATCCACTTGTTATGGTACGGGGATGGTTCCTGTATTGCTATCTGAGCAGAGAGATTTACACCATAGCAGAAACCTAATGTGTAGAGATTAAAGTCAGCCTTAATTCTAGCGTCAGGGAAATTAAATGCTAGGGTTTTTCACTACAGACAAGTTGGGCTAAAAATGACTCCTTATTAACAGAATGCTGTGATATATGGCTACATTTTCCTTGTTGGCCAATGTACCATCTCTGAATTTAGCTCAACAATTTCAGATGGCATTTTCCTGCTCACTCCTCCTCCTTCACAGTTCAAGAATAGGAATAGCGCTTACAGCTGAAGGACAGAAGTTGTTTTTCATTAAAATATGATAGTTTAGGGGAAAAAAAACTGCAACCCAATTCATCTCCTCTCTCTACATGTCATTAAACACACTCAGCATGAAGCATCTCCAATGTCTCGCAGGTGACGTCCTCAGCCATCTTCAGAGTCAAGTTTGCTGCTTCCTGCATCTCACAGACTCCTGGCTCCCCAGCACTTCCACGGCACTTTCTCATTTCCAACTCAAACACATCTTTATTAACCTCTGACTTTCCCGAGTAAATCCTGAGGTTTTCTCAGGGAAATAAAAATCAAAGCCTTGCCACACTTCAAGATGTGGCTGGTAAAAAGGAAGGGACAAGCTTAGCTTTGAAGCTCAAGGAGAGAGGGTTAGAAAACTTTACAACCTGGGTGTGTACCAAGCCACGGAGTACCTGAGGTAACATCCTGGGGTCTTGCTATGAGTGTTACAGCCTTATAATAGGAGGCTGCCTGACAGGGAAGTAGAGATGACAAGTTCTATGAGGTGGGGTTGAGCCTGAAGGTTATGATTTTACCTCTCAAAGACCTGAACAACTAATACTTGATTTGGAAACTGTATTTTTTTACCTCTTTTTACCCCTGCTGGGGACCTTGGCCATAGTTGTGATGCAAGCTAAATGAATGGTACTAATGAAGTAACAAAAGCCTCCCCAGAAGAAACAGCAGTTTAAAACCCAAGACAGTTCAGGCATGGGTCTTTTCTCCCTGGGCTACCAAGAGATTACATTCCAGTCTTTACCTGGAAACTGCAACTATATAAAATCACTCTCCTCCCCCCAGACCTGCAGAATGGAAAAGGGCAGAATGTAGCTGACAAGAACAGTAACTATTTTATAATGTCATTATCTTCAAGAGTATTTGGTACTGTTTGGGCGAGGAACTGGCTGTGTGGCTGCTGCTGCTGCTTTTGCATCATGCTGAGATATTTAGCAGCTGAACTTGGAGAGGATCCATTTCCTCATCTGTAAATCTGGAGTAATGCACACAGTGAAGGCACAGAGTGAATTCACCATCTTAACTTTAGTACCCACAGGCACTTATAGCTAGTGAGCCTTTATAGCCCAAGTCATAGAACTCAGCTCGTGCAGATGCCTCTTAATAGTACTAGAGTTGCTCTTGCTACCTTCCCATTTTGCTTCCAGTACCCAATGCTGGGACAAGGTGCTGTCTCTGCTGCCATACTACCTTACTCAAACCTCTGCAAGGATGTTCCAGCTGAGAGAAGCTGCAGCTATGAGGTGCTGTCTCCCACCCCAGCCTCAGGGCTGGCACCTGGAATGATTTAGATGAGTGGTCAAAATGATGCCCAGTGAGGAAGGACTCTTCCAGGGCAGCACTCCTTTATTCCTGCACTTAAACAACCTGACGTCCCCCTATTCAGATACTGCTTGGCATAATGCAGTGGCATGGGCCCAGCGTTTCTTTCCACATCCTTGTGCCTGTCACTGTGATCTGACTTGCAAGTGAAGGAGAAGCAATCTCCCCTGGCTTCCCCTCCTTATGTTCTCTGGTCTGCGTATGGCAGCAGGTCCCAGCAGCAACCGAGTTGCCTGAGTCCTGTGTGAGTCTCTCCTCCTTGTTGAACTGCCTTGGTAAATCAGGATTAAACTACAGTCTGTGCTGCATCATAAAACCTTTAGCTCTTGAGCACCAGTCAAGAGGCAATACCACTCTCAGCCTCATCAGGAATGGTTTTCTTTTACACATGTTCACTGACCGTAACCGTCCCCATTGCCTCTCTTTCTTACCCTCACTCCCTGCATCCAGCCAGAATTGCACGCTGAGTGATGCTGGAAGTGGATTTCTGTGGGTTTTGTTAGGGTTTTGTGTGTCTTTTTCTTTTTTAAACTAATAAAAAAAGGAAAATAAACAGCCCACAAATCTAGTTCTCCTGCCTGATCATTGCTTCCCTCCATCTCCTTCTGGCATTGTCGGAAAGTGGCTCTTGGAACAACCTCTTCAAAATGTATCGGCAAGAAGAAGGGAAATTGTTCTCAGTGACAACAATACTGTACACATATTTGTATATTTATTCTGAAGATCAAATTGATAACAACAGTTCCCTTCATGCCTGCTGATTTATCTGCTGAGCGGGTATCTCTGCCGCATGCACCGCATGGCTATAACTGTCATGGCTGATACAGGGATAAGATGAATAACCTCTACAGACTTCAGGTACAAGTAGGAAAATGTAATCATAACTCACTTTAGAACCGAGTGATACATATTTATACTTTGCCTATCACAGGCTAGCAAGCCTTTCCCTTTTATTTTGCATTCATGGACCTGTGATGCACATCAATCTCTTCTTCAGTTTGTTAATATTGTTGTCACTCAACTGAAATTCATCGTCACATGACTTATGATTGGGAGACAGTTTCATCTGAGGAACGTTCTCTTAATTTACCATATTCAAATTTCCTCTCCTTGCTTGACTCCGCATCTCAAACACCGACACTTTACCTGGTTTAAACCTATTCCACTTTGTTCCTTCCAAACTAAAAGCCAATAAATATCATAACTATTTATAAGCTGAACAAGAACAGAAGTCAACGGAGCAAAATAAAATGGATATAAACTTCTAATCAGCTCCATTTTATTTAGTGAATGGGCTCAAATGCCTGCGGCTGATTCTCTTGAGAAGACTGGCCTTGAAGGATCCTCTTTGGATCATGAGTCACCCTTGTGGCAAAAAGAGGAGGCACGACTGCATGCAGCAGCCTTGTGCGGTGGCAGTCAGAAAAGCAGCTTTTCCTACTTTGGGGAAATTATTAGGGCTTTAAAGGTCTCCTGCACTTCTAGTCTCACAGTGCTTCATCTGAATTCCATGCCATGAGCAAAGGAGCAGCGAGGCTGCCTTTCCAAAGGGCTCCATCACCATAGCCGAGCTGGATGGTCAGAGGTTATTGCACCTATGGGATTTGGGGATGAGGATAATACTGAGCAGGACCAGCATGAGGCTGTTTCTCCTGGTCCAGTCCTGCTCTTGCAGCTCACACCTGAGGAAGGGTAGACCTGGACAATGCAGAAAAGCCTCTACCATCAAACTTCAGGAGGGAAGAATTTAACTTTTCTTTCTTTCAATCTTTTTTTAGAGATCATAAATATTTATGAAGAACCTGTCAGTCATTTTTAGGGTTTCTGACTGAGTGTCACAAGAGAAGGACTTTTATAAGGATTTGTAGTAAATTGCAGTAAATTGTATTCCTGTCAGGGAGCACAGAGGAGTTACACAACATCAGGGGAAAGCAAGCAATCTCCATAGCGTGGCAAAGATGCGGTGGGGTAAATCCATCCCTGTCCCAGGGATCATTGCAAAGACTGTGCACTTTGAGCATCACTTCAGTCCTCAAACTTTCAAACTTGAGAAAGACCCTTTTCTTGGACAGAAATCACAGCAAACCATCCCTATCTAGCAGGTCCACTGTTTACACGAGTTCTCCATAGCAAGATACTACCTCTACACAAATGCATACTGATGCCAGGTATTATATCCAGCTCTAACACTCCTTTAACTGCAACCCAATGGGAAAACAGTCTTGAATTCTCACGCCAGCAGGATTTTTGCAACTTTAAGGGATGTAAATTGGGCCTAAGGCATCAATGCAACAGGGAGCATTAAAGATACTTTCCCTGTAATAAAGCAAAGACAAAGCCAGCGTGTGCTGCAGGAGTACATTATTGCAACTATCTGTTGTAAAGTGAAAGCAGGAGACAGAGGCTGCTCCAACCCACCCCCAAACCGTGCTGTGACACGCTTGTCACACAAGTCCTTTGTTCTCAAAAAACCCGAGGTTTTAACAGTAATTCCTCAAAAGCTACACCCAATAATGTCTTTGCACTAAACCTTTTTTCCCATTGCTTTGCCAATTCGAGAAAACAAGTGCAGGAGAGCAACATAACTCGCCAGTTGCACTAAAGCATGCAGTGCTCTTTCTCCCTGTCTCTCAATCCTAACAACTTTAAAACAAATGAAAAAGTACAACGTGTTTCTTTTAAACCTGCCACAATTTCACCTGATTTTGCTGCTCATCATTAGGACTACAAAAGATTTAGGGAAAAACTGATGGTACCCCCATGCTGCAGCAAATCCTCCACGGATCACAGCACATTAACCTGAAAGTGCTTGATTGCATTATCCTGCCAGCTTCCAGAGCCACGCTATTATTCTTTGGCTGATTCCACCACTATCTATTTTGCTCATTAAAGTGGGGGAAGAATGTCAAGATCCCATTTTGCCCAAGAAGAAAGAAGTGTGAAGATGGGAAGTGCTTTTGCACTAATTGAATCAAGGAATGACAGTGAGAGCAGCTTTGAGCCCCATAAATCTAGATGGGCTCTTGTCAGATAAAGTATCAATGCACTTTATCAAACTTTGCCCATAGATTTATAGAGTGCTCAGACCACAGATCTGTTGTTCCTCAATGTAATCACTTTGGCATTTTCTAGTTATGCTACCCACCTCCATGTGCAATAATGGAATTTATTGACAGAGGAGCAGGCACTGCAATTTTGCTGTTGTTTAGAAAAATTGCCCATCAATGAGGTGTCAGTGGAGAAAGACAAAAGATATTGAAGGAAGATGACTATCTCCTGGCTGCTGCTGAATTGGTAGATGAGCCATCAGCTTCCATAGGGGGAAAAGAGGTGGTCACTCTTCTGGAGAACTGCTTGGGCTGGTTTTTACTTACGAACTGTACTGCTCCAAGACAAAACAATAAATAAGATGAAACCTCAAACCCGGGACTTGTTCCAGTCTGCTGGATCAGTTTAGTCACAGGTTGCAAGTCAGAAGCCTGCATTTTGTCATCGTTGCTGTGGTTAAGCTATCACAATAATTAACATCCTAATAACACAGACCTGTCTTGTGAATTCCTGTTCACATTTCACTGTCTATTAAGATGTCTGACTACCACTGATTGCATTAGGTAAATGTATATTATTCTTCCTTTCATCATTAGGGGATACAGAGTTTGTGAGTTTAAGAAAGACTGTTGAAATAAGGCTGAATATAATATCTTTTCTTTGCACTGCTTTAAGTCCCCTGACTTCTTGTTTGGTTTCAGGAAAGAAACAGAGCTCTTGCCAGGAATTCTTAACAAAACAAGGTTCATATTTAGTGCAGGGAGTGGGAATGCATGTCCGTGTGGGCATCAATTTATTATGTGCTGTGTGTCTTGAAGCATCCTTTTCAGAAATGGCTGCATGAGCTGGGGTGTGGTCTAATGCTTTGTGAGCAGGACTTCTGGGTTTTGCTGTGAAAAAAGGGGACTGCAGTATGAGACTGAGCTAACTCTTAACTGCTTCAGATCACCCTGATTTCAACAATGAGCATGACCTTCTGCATCGACTGTCCTCTAAGAGAGCTCAAAACCTTTCCTTTAAAGCTTGCTGGTTTCCACCTGCCAATACCTGAACGTATTTTATGACTGAATGACGGTTAGAGCCCAAGTCAGATGATGAGCCCCCCCTGGAATGCACCAATGCTTCTGTTGAGAAGTCCTAATCATGTCATCAGCAGATAACGATGCAGCTTGTCTCCCACTGGGTTCTATTAATCCTGCTTCCCCCAGCATGCTTTGATGCCTATTACTGCTTCAACTGTTATAGCAAGGTGCTCAAACAGATCCACGGACTAAGGGTTCTGCTGCTATATGAACACCTTGGGACTCTAAACAGGAATCTTGCCCTTCTATTTCCAAAAACACAGAGTTAATGCACGTGAACTGAAAGGCATACCTGGAAAGCAGATTCATCTTGTCCCTCATCCTCCCTTGATATTGACTGCAAGACAGTGTCTCTTACTCACTAAATGCTATTTCATTCTGGCATCAAAACACTTTGTGGGAGACACAGAGGTAGGAATGAGTTCATTCTTCTGTGCTACAGGAGTACAGGACCCAAATGAAATCAGGGCTCTCTCACTGTAGGCAAGATATGCGTGTTCAGAAATACTGCCTGGCCTAAAGCACACACTGTTCAAGCAAATAAAGGAAAGGTAGAAGGGGAAGCAGAAATCCTGAAGAATGAAGTGACTTGCCTCAGGCTGCAGAGAAGGTCAGTGCAGAGGCAGAGCCTAAGGAGCTTTCTGAATGCTATTCCTGCTAGCAGGGACCTTGACCTAAGAGATAATCAAGACTGAAGCATAAGCAGTCCCAAACCTGTGTCTCTGGGCTAGGATGAATTCCTTACTTTGATCTGACATTTTAAAATGCACAAAACTCCTGGCCTTCTCACCGAGCCTCGGTGACCCTTAGGGAACAAGGGGGGATAAGCAGTAAAGGGCAGCCCAAGCAGTGGAGACAGGCTAAGAAATAAAACATTAGAACAAAGCATTGTTGTTTCCTAGCACCAGCAAACCTCCAAATTTCAGTCCAGCCACACACAAGGCATTGAGCACAACAAGCGGCAATGGGGAACATTGCATAACATTGTCATGTAGCAGGACAGGTACGTAGCCAAAGGGGGCTTATTTTAGGCAGAAAGCTCCTGTTGGAAGAGAGGAACTAGCTTATAACATCCCCCTGCTACATGAAAATGTCCCCGTTGTGAGGCCATTTGGAAGCACAACCTTCAGATCTTGTCCTGGCATCATAGGATGCTGTGCTTAAAAAGACATTGTGCAGCCAGGGATGGGAATGCTGCTCAACAGCTCACAAGGAAAGCCTCTTCTCACAAGGTTTCCAGTCAAACTGAATAAACCCATGGTTCAGAGAACTTACACACAATCAAACTCACTGTATGTAAGGACAAGGCACATCCTACATCCCTCCTGAAGCTGATTCATCGGTACTGTCCTCCTCTGACCCTGCTGTGCTGGGCTGCCATTCACTAGAGGTGTTATATGTGACTGTACAAGCACTCTTTCCCTGCACAGCACTGGTGAAAAGTCCCATAGGCAATCACTACCCTTCCACAGAAGCAGTTGCAGCATCGAGCTATGGAGGCATTAAGACCTTAAACACACTCAGCCAATGCCTTGTGATAGTCTGCCTGCACCAGTGCTCCTTCAAAGCAACTTATTCTCTACTATTAGACAACTTATTCTCCTGCCTCAGTACCACCTGTAAATCCAAACCTCCTTCCTTCCCAAGAAGGGAAGACACACTCAAGAGTCCCCATGGGCTCCCAGCACAGCCCTGCAGGGAGTACAATGGCCCAAGGCAACCATCATGACGAGACTCCTGAGTGACAGCATGTTCAACAGCTCAGAAGCTATTTGCCATTTGGACACACTATCAGTGCTTTCCCCATTCTGATTATTCTAGCTCCTTTTGCCTGACCTGGCAGCAAGGTAAATCAAGTGTGCTGTGCTCAGGCTTGAACAAAATCACTGCAAGTACAGTTGAGTTATAATGTGACTCACTATTCCTGCTCCATACCGTGTGCTTAACTACTGGGGAAGATGTAGGTGAGCCCCAGGCTACAAGGAAACCCACCCACCCATTCCAATTTCCTTGTGGTCAAAATGCATTTGCTTCATCTCAAGTTCGCCTGGTCATAGTGACCTATGGTGAAAGATCTAAAAAATCTTTATAAAGATCTGTTTTCTTCTGCATCTCCTATGACCTTGATAAGTGGCACTGTCTAACTTCAGTGTAATTTTGCTTCTCTTTTTCCCCATCTGTAAAGATAGTGCCGGTGATGCTGACATATGCAATGGCACACTGTGAGGCCTACAAATGAAATATAGTCATGATGATGTTTAGCAAATGAAACAAGGAGAGAAGATGCATGCTGGGGAGAAGCACAGGGGGAAACATCATAGCACAAATTAACAAAGGTCTGACATGGCAATGAGATCTTAAGAGTTCATTACCAGATAGGAGATTGCAGTATGGTTTCAGATAGTGGTGTGTTAATGCTGCTCCCGCTTCGTGTCTGAGGTCTCTATTATCCTTGTAAAAGAAACCATGGTCATAGCTGCTTCCCCTGCTGATAGCTGCAATAAGGAAACCAAGAAAAAGTGAAGCAAGTTCTTTCTGAGACATTGCTAGCCCAGGACAGCACAAAAACCGCAAAGGTGAGGTATCACTGCCTATGGCAGGGAGGTTGGAACTAGATGATCAGAAGGTCCTTTCCAAACCAAACCTTTCTGTAAGTATATAAAGAAAAAACTGTGCTGCACATCTTTACTTGATTAAAGTCCCTTAAAATAAGGAATGGCCAACCCATATCCTTTCATTACCCCCAAGTTCACTAAACTAAATTAATGGGAGGAGGTTGTGCAATAGGAATTAATTCCTTGATTTAGCTGCAGTGTATAACTGCTTCTCACACGTAATAGGTTTAAAATGCAGGATCTGAAATACATATTGCAAAGAGATATTACAGAATATGAGCAGGGCTTCCAGGTACATGCACAAATGCACTTGAACATGCAGTAGCTTCCTTCTACTTTGTCATGACCCTGAATTAATTCTTACATTAACTGTGCACTATTTTATAACTAGTCTGGGCTCTTAAAAGATTTGCACCGAGCTGACTGGAGCTTATTATGTGCTTCCTAACCCATATCCATGCCTGAAATTACCATCTGGTCTGTCCATCACTGTGCCCAGAGAATTGCAAATATCCAGAACACCTCTTGCCTGGCTCAGTTTCAGCACAAATTGAGGTTAAACATGATACAAACAGAACAAGAACGGTGCAGAGGTCACCGGTTGTGATGGTACAGAGGTTTGCTTTAGGAGACAGTTGATGCTGGAAAGCTATCCAAAAGCTAAGGTCCCTTTCAACTTAATTTGTAGGTTTGCAACAGTAGATATGAGTTGTTAATTCACCCTTGACAGCTTTATTCAACAATCGATGTATGGTCCTTGGAAATTAAATAATGAGGATCAGTGGTGTCTCATATTTATTTTTAAGGGTATGAAAGGACATTAGCCATCATTTAGTAGAGAAGCAGAGTGATTTCTGTAATCAGAGACAAGAGTAGAAACAACTTGATCCCCTGACAGGGTAGGAAAGCCCCAGAGCTCAACTGGAATAATACCTCTCATCTAAGAAAGGAAATTGGCAGTTCTGCAGCACAGCCATAAGAGGCATCTTGGAGCTGAACTTTGGTGGAGGGAAACTGTGCAATACACTACAGTGATGAGTGAAAACGTAGTATTAACACATTGGCCAGCAAAAAGCCCTGGACCTCCTCTCATAGAGCTTCTAGACGAATATGGTATTGGCAGATGAGAATGTAAGCTGGTGTCCATGAAAGGAAAATCAGGCAGAGCACTCTGAGCTCTCTGTGCAATCTGATATCTGATGTGAAATAACCATCTCTGAGCCTAACAGAGCTCCTTTAACCCCCTTGACTTGAAGTCAAATGAGCATGAGTGCGTCTTCTGACAAGACTATTCCCCTCTCCTATATTACTTGGTTCTGGAGAAATTTTATCTTATCACCAGTTAATTCTAATCTGGAGAATAAAAATGTAGAGAAATTTATTTCTTTCTATGGGTCTGTCACACCCCTGCACGCTATAGTTACCCCTGATATTCTCAAGAGAAAAAATGGGCTCATGGCATTTGTTTTAACATCCATGACATTATGGCACGGCAGATGTAATATCCACATACACTAATGAATCTCAACTGAAGAAGGGAAACAGAGAAAAAAATCAGAAGGGCAAGTTGCAATTTAACTAATACTAAAAAAGGGAGGTTAATGACTGAAAGTTAGGCTGACTCCTTCTTACTGAGTCACAAGGTGTTCTTAGCATCATACTACCTTACACTGTGCACATCAAGTAGACCTGATCTCCTGATCAATAGAGACACATGGATTAAAGTAGAGCTATTTCCATTAAAAATTAAAAAAAGAGAAAGAAAAAAGGTCACGGCTATCAGGGGGATTGGATGGCTCAGGGGTCTGTTAATAGGATAGAGCGTTGTTCGCATTTCAAGGTCTCTGGTCTGATTACAGACCAGGTCAATAAGAAGAATGAAAGCCATTGCATTTAATGGCTGGCTAGTGATGGATCTGAAATGAATTGATGGTCTCAGTCCAGTTCAGAGCACACCTCACGAAAATACCTTAACCTCTCTTGCATTATTTTTTCAAGTAGAAATGCAGAGAGCAGAGGAAGGAAAAAACTGAGATTAAAGCACCCAACTGAGGCATCTTTTGTCAGGTCCCACCTCTACTCTGCAATTTCTCCCACTTGCAGCAAATCACCTGTTTCCTCACAGTCTTGATTCTCTTTATGTAAAGGAGAGATAGCATTTGAGTGCCTTTTATTAAAACATAAATCTAAACACCTTAAAGTTGAGGCCAGGTATGAGGGGCTTGGGTACCCCTTACGTACCAAGTGAATCTGTATTTCAAATGCCCCACTGCCTTCAGAGATCACCTCTTTGCCAGGAGGTCAGGCAGTATAAAGATGCTGCTTGAGAAAGCCTCAGTCCTCCAGGCTATCAATCAGACTCCTTTCTTAAGCACTAAATTCATTTAAGGGAGGGGAAAATAAGAGGCAGAGCGAAGAAAGAACTAGATTTCATCATGTGGGAAGACCCGTGAGTGGGAGTCTGCCTTTGGAGTGCCTACAAGAGAATCTAATCAAGGCATTTACTATAAACAGAGAAAAATCGATCACTGAACATTTTTAACATTTAAAACATGTCTCTGTTTGGACAGCTGAGACATCCCATTACTGTGAATGACACTGCTGGATCAAGGGTCTACACAATCTGAGAGAGCTGTAAATCATCCCCAGACCTTCGGGCACACAAACATTTACAGAATTGCTTTAAATTATTGGTAAATAATGGGCCAAATTCATCCTTGGGCACAGAGTGGCTCTGCCATTGGCTTCAAAGGGAGCTACACTGCCTCACTGCAAGGCATGGCTGAGTGCGTAGATACATGGGGCCAGGTACTGATGTGGTGCAAAGGGAAGATGAGATCTCCACACCCAGAACATGAACTGATGGGCAGTGGAACTTGTACAGATATATTTCCAAAAGACATGGGTCTGAATGCACACAGGGGCAGCGAGCAGCTTCTGTGTGTTTTTACACCCTTATGAGACACTTACCTTGCGCAAAGCTTTGATGAGCTAAATGCAAAGATAACAGCAGGGAATAATGTACAGGCTGATAAATCAGGGTGAGTGTGAGGACATAGAAAAGGTGGATTACAGGAAGATGGGTGGCCTGTTCATTCACTGAACACCAACCTGGAAGCAGCTGGTGCCTCCCACACTGGTTGACAGTTTAAATCTTCACAATCATAAAACAAAAATCCAGGCCTTAGATGCTGCTGCTCTCACAGCACTTTTTCTGTGAGTTCAGAGCACTGAGTTTCACAAGAGGGTCATGGCAAGATGATGTGCCTTGAACAATATCATCCAGCAGGACATATGGGCAGCGAACTGAGGTCTGAATACTCTGCTGATTGGGCCACCCTCCATGGTGCTAGTGGGGCTCCTGGAAGAGTGTTTTAGCTGAATAACAGGAGTTCCTGTGGAAGTGAGTCAGGTTACATTATGAAGA